>VXBQ01002755.1:0-22378 GCA_013400175.1 Phainopepla nitens
GAGCCTCTACTCATAGCAGAGGTCCTCCATCTCTCTACTCACCTTGGTGACCTCCTCTGGACCCGCTCTGACAGGTCCATGCCCTTCCTGTGCTGGGACCCCAGAGCTGGATGCAGGTTCCAGGTGGAGCAGAATCCCCTCCCTCCCCTGCTGCCCACGCTGCTCTGGATGCAGCCCAGGACACGTTTGGCTGTGAGTGCTCATGGCCAGGTCAGGTCCAACCTATCATCCACAAGAATCCCCAAATCCTTCTTCACAGGGCTGCTCTCAATGAATTCTTGTCCCAGTCTGTACTCATGTCTAGGATTACCCTGAAGACAATCCTTCAAGTAGAAGAGGTGGAAACTTCATTCTACAGGATACCACTTTAAATCGTGCAATACTTAGCTTAGGATTTTTTTTTTTTAATTTACTAGAGTGATATTTAAAGAACAATGGCAGCAATAAGGAGCAAGCAGTAAATCCATGACAGTAGATTCCTGCTTCCAAGACAGAAATACAAATTTCATTAGGAATCACTGTGTTACGTCTGAGTCTATGTCTAGTGTTAGTCCAGGTATATTAAAGAACGATCAGAATAACAATAGCAAAGATGCCACAGGAAGGCAGAATCTTAGGTAAAAAGTTTGGGCTCAGAAATATAAGTAATCTGTAGAGAAGACCTTGCCAAGGTTCTTTTGTTGACTAGCCGTCAAGCACATTCAGAGTAAATTGTTTTTTAGTATCATACATTTAAATTTGCATTTCCATTTGAGTTACATAAAATGAAGATGATCTAAGAAAGCCACAAATGTTAAGCTGTAGCAGTTTCTGGGACAGTGAATTTATGTCTGAGAATGAGCTGTTTGCCATGACAAATCTAGCAAAGTAAAAACTCACAAAGTGGCAAAAGCATCTTTTCAAAAACATATCTGGGACACATGGATTATTTCCATGGATTGCTGTGGAGCACCAAATGGGCACATTATGTACTCTGCATAAAGAACTCCCTACACCACTTCTCTAGACCTTAAAGCAGTACTGCAGTCAGATGGATGGCAATGTCTACATTGATAAGGACAAAACTTGTTATTGGTGAAGTATATCCTCAGCAGCAGAAAGAGCTACACAGCTTCATAATCAAAAAAAAGGACAAAATTCCCAATAGTGTTGGATATAGTGTTTGCTTCATGTTTTCTGAAGCTGTCTTCTGACTCCAAAGCAAATATGATTAGCATGGTTATGATGTGTCTGCATGCAACTTTCAGAGCAAACTGCTCTTAGTTGCCTTTCTGCTAATCTGTGGCTTCAAAAGCTTACCTTACATTTATATTTAGCTAAGACATGGAAGCTCTGTAGCACCAGGATTTCCACAGTCTCAGTAACTCTGCAAGCAATTATGTTCTTTGCCATGTGACACAGCAGGTTAAAAGCACAGGTTTTTCTTATTCCTGAAGCCCATTTTTTTCTCTTATAGGAAAAGCAAAAAAATTTAACTCTTTATCAGCTGAAACTGGCCCTTATTACATAACTAATGTCTTTATTAAGCAAAATACAATTTTTTTTATTAATGTTTATTCCTCTCTTCACATAGGAAATGTGGGTTGGATCTTAAGAGTATTTTTTTCTGATTCTCAGGGGAAACTTCCACCTGGGGGTTACAATGGAAGTGCTGTATATCCAAGTAAATGCAAAGCTCCCCTTACAGTTTGCATCTAGTATCCACTTGAGTCCAGACAAGTCCAAAGGGGGTTTGTTGTTGTAGAAGCTATTTCTGTTGAAAAGCTTTGTGCCAAACACACAGGGAAGAGCATTTGGATGGAACAGATATTTTTTTTTTCTAAAAACCCCCCCCTTTTTTTTTTTTTTTTTTCTCAAAAGCATCTTGTGTGACTGGAACTCTGGCTATGAGCCTTTGGAGCTAAATGGGGAGCATAGAGATAGTCTAGAATAGATTAGTCATGAAGCTGCTCAACTGTGGATTATGAGTATTGGTGAGATGGTTATTTCCATACCAACAGCTTTCTCAGCACTCTTTCTCTTAAGCATTTCTTATATAAAGGCTGCAATTCTAGGATACCTCAGACTGGGCAAGACTTCAAATTAATATTGGATGAAGCAGACCCAGGGAGCTAGAGGGATTTCAACTTCTAACAGGAAGAAGAAACTAAATTTACTCAGAAATTTCCCATGCTGAAATTCTGGAATTCTCCTACAGTTTTCTTAATCTTTTAAGTAACTTCAAGATGAGGATATAAAGATAGAAAAGGGAATTTTTTCCATTAGACGGGAGCAATTCGTGCTTCCAGACAAATTAGTCTTATAGAAAAGGCCAATAAGGAAGAATTTATTTGCATCCCTCCTATCCTAATTGCACAGACTCAGAGATTCTGTTAAGCATCTGGATATTTAACTGCTTTTCCAAACACAACTCAAATGTATTGAGGCCGCAGATTACTCCAGACCATATACAAATCGCTGCTGAAGTCAAGTGGAAAGTTGCTGCATTCATGTGTTTGCAATTGCTCTGTGTCCTCATGGAACTATGCAGCAGCAGGACATTAAATGGCATGAAAAGTATTTGTGGAACTGTGATTTGTTACACTTGTTACTACCTCTGACCTGCTCATAATCCATGCTGAAGGTGTAGAACTCACTCATGCTCATGACTCTTTCCTGTGGCAAGAGCCTTTGTCCTGTGTTTCACTTGTATGCATCTCTCGTTTTCCCAGTACACCAAAAATATTGTTGACCAGACGCAAAATATTGGAATATCACAGGTCTTGAACAGCATCACATCCTTTACTGAGGGATCTGTGTTCAAAGATTATCCCATTCTTTCTTTGCTTGGAATGTGACTTTACTCTGGAACATGAAAGAATGTCATCTCCATTCTTCCCTGCTGTGTTCCTGGTCTGAACTTAGACTCATGGCAGGATGCTTTAGTGACAAAATTATTATTTTTCATTGGCTTTCATTCTATCCAACACTCCTGAGTCACTCAGAGTAACTGAGCCACCTTCAACTATTTTTCCTACTTTGCTGCACAATAAGTGCTCTGAGGAACATGCTGTGACTCTTCTGGGTGGTGCTGTGCAGGGGTAAGAGTTGGACTTGATAATCCTTGTGGGTCACTTCCAACTCAGCATATTCTGTGATGTTTTGATTTTGTTACTTAATTCATTAAATCAGTCAAATTAATACCAAACTGGCTGTATCATTGAGAAAAATTATATCCGGAGCAACATACTTCTAACTTCTTTGTGCATGAAAAGGTTTGGGCTTGTTTTCATCTTCTTGGTTCTGAGAATACTGAGAAAATTTTGGCTGATGAACGTGCTCTTAAGATACTATCCATCTTAGCTGATGAAAAGAAGAAAAAAATAATGGCTTCTTTGCTGGAGGAAAATGACATATGTCTTAAAGGACATACAGCACTCCACTGAGTGAAAAACTTCTTCATGCTAACAGCTGGCAGCGTCTCCCTAACCTTCCCAGTTTTTGGTCAACTAAAGAAAGTATTGCTAAGGCACATGAACAGTTTTCACATTTTCCTAATGTCTAGGAATCCTCTTTCAATTCATTGGTGGTACAAAGTTTCCTTGCAAATCTGTTGTGCAGGAGCTGCTGAGGTCATGTCAGTACATCAGAAATAGTTCTGCATGCATGCAATAGGCAGAGCTCTGCTCTTTGGGCTGAAGGTCAAGGCAGAAAGGAAGGCATGACTTGTTTCTTCATGGGATGTCTCAGAGATATAAAATTACCCCATGTACACATTATGTTCAGTGCAGGTCATGAGTGACAAAGAGGGGCTCTTGTGGTGGTATTTGCATGAAGAACAAGCAGAAGGCTTTTTATATTACTTCTGTTTTCAAACTGTAAGGATATTTTCCTTTAAGAATCTGGGTTCTGGAAGATATAAGGAGAGGCTGAAAAATTCAGAGACCATTTTCTGTTCTAAACAAGAGTTTCCTTCCGCTACTGACTGATTAAATACAATGGTTAAATACAGCAACCCAACTGTTTGGAGTTCTAAGGATTGGAAGGATTTAATTGCTTTTGGAATAGTCAGTTATACAAGTGCAGCATATAAGTGATAATTAGTTGGTAAAAAGCAGTGAAGCAAAGCAGGAGAAGCTGCCTTTCTTCCTCCCTCTGCTGACAAGCTTCCACAAAATGAAAAGACTCAGGACTGAGGAAATGTCCATTATAGAATGTGCTCACCTTTCCTTGCAATACCATGTTTGTCCAACTAAAGCCAATCCATTTGGCAGTGTTTAAGTTTTTGAAATACAAATTCTTGCAATGGCAGCTCTGCCTGTTGCTTCAGCACAAGCAGAGCTTTCAATCCTAGGTGTGACCCCACTATTCCCTCAGGGTCTGCTGTCTGTATCACAAGCTGACAGAGGAAAAATATCCATCAAGCAGAACTACCTCCCACAGAAGTCCACATGTTCACCACATGTTTTCTTGCCTCACCCTTTGAAGACTCTGCTGGGAGCATCTGTAAATGTTTCCTGCCCATATCGGAGGAGGCAGTGAATTCTCACTTCCTTGAGTCAAACCCTGCAAACTCTGCAAGAATCTCAACCTGCTACTGACTCAGACCTCCAGTGTTAAGCAGCACCAGCAGAAGGGCTGAGATAACCTTTCCCCAAAATGATGGGCCTTGTTACAAACACCATTGTGTTAATAAGGAGTTAGCTAACCTGGTGCACTGAACTTATCAAAAAAACAAATATGAGAAACTGATCATCACATCCTATACATGTTCATCTGTTCTGTGAATTTACAGAAAAACTGCTCAGAAATGCCACATCGCAAAATGGATAGGAAAAGGAGTAGGATGGATGCAAAAGGACTGCATCCATGTCAAAAGTGCTCTGTAGCCTAGCTGGCTCAAAGGCAGTGGTAGAGAGCCCTGAGAGCCATCATGAAGTTATGGCAGCCCAGCTGTCAGTGACTTGTCGCAAAGAAATCAAGAAGTGCATTTATGACTGTCCTCCAGGAGAAGAGGCACACTTCCATTGTTTCTGGCAGAGGAAGGCAGACAACACAGTCAACTAACAGCCACAATATAAGTCTTGGATCTGACAGTATTTTATAAGCAGAAAATGAGGCTTTCATGTGAATAAGAAGTGTTTACAGAACTCCTTACAGTGATAGCTACTTGATGTGTGCTGCTGCCACAAAATAAATATATTCAGCCTACTATCAGGCTCATAGATAAGAAGAGGACAGTAAGGAGTAACTTGCATATGTTATTCTGATGGTTTTCTGCCCTTTAGCTTCTCCCAGAGGCCCTTGAAAGCATTCAGGATCTCAGCTCTGCACATATGCAGCCCGGTCAACTTGAGGATCCATGATGGTACATCCCTTAAGGAACTACTCAGCACCTGTTGAGCACATGAAAAAGGTGTGATCACAGGTGCAGCTGTGGCATAACATATGCCTTTCATCACTTGGCCAGAAGCACTGGAAATTTTAGGGTGGTTATTTTTGCATATATCCATCCAAAGAACCATCTTTGTGGAGTGCATGCACTCCAGGCAGCCATGCAAAGACAGGCTGCTGAGACCAGCTGAATGAATGAGTTCAACAGGGCTGAGTGCCAAGTCATGGTCATGGGTTACAACAACCCCACACAGTGCTACAGGCTGGGGACAGCATGGCTGGAAAGTGGCTCAGCAGAGAAGGGCCTGGGGCTGCTGGTCAGCATCCAGCTGAACATGAGCCAGCATGTGCCCAGGTGGCCAAGAAGGCCAATTGCATCCTGGTCAGTATAAGCAATAGTGTGGCCAGCAGGAGCAGGGCAGTGACTGTCCCTCTTCCTGGGCACTGGTGAGGTCACACCTTGAATCCTGTCACCAGTTTTGGGCCCCTCACTACAAGGAGGACACTGAGGTGCTGGAGTGTGTCCAGAGAAGGGCAATGGAGCTGGGGAAGGCTCTGGAGCAAAGGTCTGATGAGAAGTGGCTGAGGGAGCTGGGGCTGTTCAGCTTGGAGAAAAGGAGGCTTGGAGGAGACCTTATCACCCTCTACAACCGCCTGAATGGAGCGCATAGCCAAGCGAGGGTTGGTCTCTCTTCTCCCAGATAACAAGTGATAGTACAAGAGGAAACGGCTTCAAGNGCCCTTTTTTTATGACAACTCCTGAGAACTTGGGCACTGTGACACAATGTGGCAATGAGCTGTACAGAGGGATATTTGCGCTGTCAAAAGTGTAGAGGGAATGTCCACACTTATTCAGAATTAGTATTGTCAGTGCACACTGACACTGTCCATCCATGACAAATCCTAATATGAATGGAAAGGAAAAGCAGCACATTTTTAAGGGGTGTTTATGCTAAATCACTGTTTACTCTTTCTCAGCAGCACTTGACTTTTCTCTTCCTTATTGTTATGAATAACAGCAGGCAAGCTTCTCTAGGACCAAAAGAGTCAATAACAAAGTTTACTTCAAGCTTTTTGGAAGCTTTGAAAGCCAGTTATTTGTTTTGCATATATCTCTAGTGGGCTAAGAGGATGTAGCTAGTCTGTATAGGGGTAAGCCTTTATCCAAACTGTTCACAAAACGTTCCATCACTGCTCCTTTTACTTAATGGAGTGCAGCACTTTTCAGATTAGATACAGTTACGACTTTTTTTCCAGACATCACGGTTCTTGCAATCCCATTTTGGAGCATTTTGACAATAATTTTATGGTTTTGGTATGCTGGAGAGATTTCTATTTTTTCTCATGCATCTCTGCTGAGCTCTGCCATAGTTTCTTTTAAGTTGTGGATGTCCCATATCCTTAGCATGAGTGCTATGACTTTTTTGACTGCTACTCTGTTGTTTTTCATCTTCTCAATTGCAGCTTGTATTGCTGACATTTCTATTAGAGTGATATTAATGATATCCTGGCTAAGTTCCTGCATTTCACTGGATGTTGTATTAAGGTGGAACTAACTCTGTTTGGAAGTCTCGTGTCTTTTTTTTTTTCTGTGTTGTTCTACCAAATCTGAGGATGTTTTGCACCTTTGCTTTCAATTCACTCCTTTCTTCTTTTGCAGGTTGTCACTTCGGAGAAGGCTCTGCATTTACCCACTTTGTTATAGTTTCTGCTTCAATCATTAGTTCTTCACTTACTTGTTTTGCTTTGCATTTCTCTGCTCTGTCTGCTTCCTTGGACATATCACTTCCCCACCTGGAGTTTTCCAGTGAGCTTTGCAAGATGTGGTTTTTTTATTTTCCTGAAAAGTCCTCCACATCTCTCCATTTCTCCAGTTCTTGGACACTAGATCAATATCCAGTTATTCCACATACAGCTTGATGTCTGCTGTATCTGGATAATGTCAATTATCCTTCCAGTGTGCCTTTTCTCCTTTCTCTCCATCCATTCCTCAGCAAAGGAGGGTCTTCTTTCTCCTTTCTTTCTCCTTCTTGTCTTTCTTTTCCAGTACATGTTCTGCCTTATATTACTGCATCTACTCTGCATTTTCCATGATCTGATTTTTCTGTGCAGGAGCCTAGCTGCAGTGTTAGCTCAGCTCTCTCTCCCATGCAACGCTCCTTAAAATAAAACCATGTATTTCTGAGAACTGGCTGTTCCTCTTACTGTGACTGTAGGAACAAAAGTGCAACATGATCTTCTTTGTCACAGAAATTATAATGCCTTCTGGCTGAAGGACAGGAGTTCTGTTTCTGCTTTGTGGGTCCTCCTGCCAATGTTATTTGTGCTGAGTAGTCTTGCTCAGCTGATTCTGCTCTTGAAATCAAAAGAGGAACCTCAGAATGAGGAAGAGCAAAGGGATTTGTCCTAGTGTTATATATTTATTACTAAAGCTTTTGCTCGAAATGCTGGACAATCTGCAGAAACCTTAAAAAAAAGAAAGACCAAAAACACTGCTCCAGAAACAGAGCATTAGGAATCTGTTCCATTAGGAACTCGGCAGGAAGGTGAAAAGTTTAAACAAGTGAAAAACAAAGTAATAGACAGCCGTTGGAGATTGTGGTGTAGATGCATTTATATAAAAATATTAATTAAGTACATTGTCAAAGACATAATACCTCTAATTCAGCTGTCTGTAAACAGGCACAGTTTCAGATAAGTAAACCAAACTTCACCCACTTAAACTCTTTCATGTGTGTCTGTACACAGAAACTGCATTTGAGAAGGGAGGGATTTTACTGGTGAATGTTTTGATACGTATCAATCATAAAAATCTTTGAGTTTGTTTTTAAAGTGTATTTTCATTTTCTGCAGTCAGAGCTGGGCAACTTTTGGATAAGTCTAGTTTCTTCATTCTGGCACTTGGGAGCTCCAGTACCCTATTTTCAATTGCTAGCTCTGAGAGCAATTACATGGACAGCTTTGAGCAAATCACTAAATCCCTCATTCCTTAATGGAGACTATACTTCTTCCCTGTTTCCTGCTTTCTGCTTATTTAGAGTGAAAGCTTTAGAAAGTATGAATATCTGTTCATATCTGACACAATATATTCCTGATCGCCTTGGGTGGAGCCTCAGAGGCAGTAGAGATGCTGCTGCAGTAGAAGGAGTTTCCAGGTCCACTAGCAAAGGACTAAGATGAAGGGTAAGCAAGCAGGTGAGCAAGAAACAAGCACTTTAGTAGCCATGACTCACAAGAACAACCTATTGCTCACTAGCAGCACAAGGCGAGGGTTACACAGTTTAAGATTAAACAAAGGAGCAGAGATGTGTAATTCTTGGTTGTTTGGGTTTGGGTTTTTGTTTTTTTTCAACATAGACACAGGACTTTTAACACTGCTGTGGTTTGGGCTTGTTTACATATTTATGGCTATGGCTCTCCCACTCCTACTGATAAATTATCTCTTCTACCAAAGTCAGTACTAATTGCTTCTGTCAGAGCACTCCTCTCCAAGACATGAGAAGGTGGTACTGCCTGTAAACAACACTGGAGGATTTTTATTATAAGAGCTATTCAGTATGACAGAAGTGTTTTTAGACCTACTTTAGAAGTGTTTCATAGACAAAACTGACTGGCATTTTGAAGTAGACACAGATAAAGGAGGTCAGAGTACTTTGAAAGGAAGAGACCCAAATGAGAAGGAGGAATGTGTGTCCTTTGGCATGTACATTTCTGCTTCAAGCAGTTACCTCAGCCTTTGAAAGACAGACTACCGTTTTTCACTGAAATGTTCAGATACGCAAACCATGTATTGATCAAATCTTAACATGAAATCTACAATCAGTCATGCCTATGGGGCAAAACAAGTCTTTTACTGCTGGCAGGAGAGATTTATGGCATCACTGATGACTCCAGTTTTAAGAAAAATAAAAGAGAAGTATGCTTGCTTTTAAAACATTCATCTTAGGTGAGGTCTTCAGATATAGCCAATTTTTTTTTTAAAAAAAAGCATGAGTCATTTGTTCTGCCCTCACATTCGTGTAGCATATAGATGACTGGAGAGCCCCAGAGTTCTTGGACTGAATGGAAATTTTGTCGGTTCTCCAGATAACGTTGTTTGCAAAAGGGAACAATGAAACCCATGGGATGATATTGAAGACAAAAGGAATTTCATTACTACTATTATTATTATTATTATTATTATTATTATCATTATCATTATCATTATCATCATTATTATCATTATTATTATCATTATCATTATTATCATTATTATTATTACTATTATTTTGCCAATTTCAGTTTTCTTGTTTTTTAATAAATTTTTGCTCTAAAATCTCAGAACATTACACAGCCTTCCAACATTTCTGCTTTATACCCAGTCTTTTCACTGCATGTAATTCAACCAGAGGTATCTCATTAGCACAGTTTTTCTGAATGGCAGCAGCACACTGGCAGCGGTGGAGTTAGAAGAGGGTTTGATAGCCAGGTTTGCATCTTTGGTGCTGTCCCCAGCATCAAGCTATCCATATGTCAAGTGCTTCATCGACCAGAAGAGGAGCAATGTTCAGAGTTAGTCTGCTTTCAGATTTGCTGCAGGGTGGAAGGGGAACTTTATGGGTCACAGCTGTGCATATTTGGCAGTTTCCTGGCTTTTTACAGTTCTGCCACCTGTGAGCCACCAAGTCTGTCATTGCGCAGTGGTGGGTGGAGCTTTTACAGAGTTGCTCCGAGCTGTGACATGACCATTTTAAAATCCCAGCACAGGATTTGTTTTGCTGTTGGAGATTGGCTGCCTTTTGTCACAGAGGCCCCCAATTTTCCCCCATATTCTGTGGCCCTGCACTGCACATCCTGTGCTCTGCATCACTGAGAGTCAGGCGTGACATTTCCACTGCCAGCTGGCAGAGCAAGATCAGTCTCGTGACTATGATGTCATCAAGGAATTCCAGTTCATGTCTGTGTCATTATGGCAGTGATAAGCTATTTGTCATTATGGCAGTTTACACAGAGCTGGAAGTGTGCGGTGCAGACTGAAACCAGGACAATGTCTGTGTCAGGAAGAGTGTGTAGCAAGACGTGGTGAGTAGTAAGAATACTCTATGCCAACATACCTTTTACGTAATTTGAAACGCCGAGCCACAAGTCACATGCTTCCAAAAGCTAAAGATGTATGGAGTGTCCGTGCACCAACTCCATTTTTTTAGTATTTGCTTTAAACTACAGCACTCGTGGGTTCCACTTAAAGATGAAGACAGTCTCTCTTCTGGAGACTGTCAAAGTCTAGTTTCTGCCTCAAGGAGTTTACAAATCCCTACTGTTGCTTTGACCAAGTTTTGCATTTATGCATTTAAATGGAACATTTGGAATGGGAATATGTATTTTTTGACTGGAGTTATTAATTTCAGAGTTTTCAAGGCTCCTCTCTTCATTCCATATTCTGAGGGACTCTCTTCTTGAAACCTCTGACCCTGGCATGCTCCAGAAATCCTGGGAACTGTTCTGCACTGGAGCAAGTACCCAGTTCGCAGATAGGTCCCAAAGCTGCACATGCCACCCCCCTCCTCCACTTCTCCTCCCTCCAGCCTAATCTCCATTAATCCATGCTGATGAGAGTTTCTAAGGATGGTGACTTTTTAGAAAACAGATACTTTTTTTACAGGCAACTATTCACTATCCACCTGAAGATAATCCTCTTCCAGATAAAATCCGTATGTGCGTAGAAGAGAAGCAGATTCAGTGTTCTTGGCGCACTCTTGGATGCAGAGGGGAAACCAGAATGGGATGGTACAGACACAGAGAGGTATGTTCTCATCATGCCAAGGATGCTGAAAGGAGCTTTTCCTGCTCTGAACAGGCAGCATACTTACTATGAGAGATAATCTATTTCTTTTACTCAGAGTATGTTGTACTTCCAGCAATGTAAAGCAAATAAATTTTTGGCGTAACAAAGCCCAAGCTCCTGACTCAGTAGGAAGCAGAATAGGGAAGTCCTGCTGCCTTTTATTCTCAGGCTTCATCCCAGGGAGCACGGGTATTTTTTCTGCTGAATGGGCAGTGTGAGGAGGTTTGCAATTTGAGGAGCAGCACTGTGCACAGTCCTCGCTTGAATGACTGACCAAAAGAGCATCTGGAAACCACCAGTCCTGAGTCACAAGGAGCGCATTGCTCCAGGCTTCCTGGGAATGTGCTAAAATACAAGGCTGTATTCCTATTCTGAATATGAGGGATATTGTTCTGTCACACTCCTTTTGGGTACTAATGGGAGTCACTGGCCAAGCTACCTAGGCAAGCAGACAGTGGTGTGAACACCTTCATATTAAAGCTGCTTAAATTACGTTGGCCCTTTACTGACACTGAGAACTTTATTTTGACCCCAAACATTAACTCATCATTGCCTATATGACCTTTGTACTTTGTGGTAGTTACTGATTTCTGGAGTTCACACAATTTATGCTTGTAATGTAAGTGACTGTGTGAATGATGTCATGATGTTCTTCTTATGAGGTACTACCCCTCCACAACATGTAAACTTTCACTTACTGTAGTAGGTAAAAGATTGGCTGAGTCATACTAGGCAGAAAGAATGGGTCACAGTTCAAAAAGGAAAAATAGAATAATAGGGTCCAGAATGGTTTGGCTGAGAATATATTCTTTAATGTGACAAATTTAAAAGCTATCCTAGCAAAGTTCAGAAAGGCGTAAGAAATCACGGTACTCAAAAGCCTTACTTAGCACATTGTACAGATTGTTATTTAAAATTTAGAGAATGTACACAATGCTAGTCCTCTCATAAGTATTTTTTAATCATTTTGCATTTTGGATTTTTCCACTCTCTCACACAATAGGTAACTTCATTTATTCAGTGTTTACAGGATTACATAAGCTCACCTTATCTGAGTTGTAAGAAGATTCACTACCGTGCAAGTGTTCCCCCCTGTCTGGGAAGAGCCCAGAGAAGTGGATTTCACTTGACACATCCAGCTGCTCAGAGTCCTCAAATACAACTTGAAGAAGAAAGATAGACTCTTTGCAGTCACGTAAAGGGAATCCTTTTTTGTTATTGCAGTTTTCAAAGACATGTATTTTTTACTATGTATCAGGAAGTAAGATGCATTCCTGGGATGATGGATCAGTGACTCAAAATAATATCTGGAGGATTTATATAATCTGAAATATATAGTCTGAAAATAAGAATTATTTCTGCTTTTTTGTGTTTATTTCTTTTCCAGACTGTGTATCTTGTCCAATAGATGTCAGCCAGATGGAAAGAGGCACAAAGATACTGCTGTTTCCAGTGATTCGAGCCTTACTCCACCCGAGTCAGGAGTCATTTCTTTGACCAAGAGATTGGGTCAAATCCATGGCTTAAGCAGTTCTTCCCAACTAGAACAAGTTCAACAAACAACAGTCCAACCAGGGCAGATCTGTGAAGCCTCGATGCTACACAGCTTAATAAAGTGGCCACAAGCATGTGCAATTCAGCAGTAAGGCTCCCAGTATATAGAGACAAACAACCTTGCACCCTGACCTATTTCTTCCCATTCAACCTCAACATTTTGCAACTTTTTTTGAGAGTTTTTGCTGAGAAGGGAAAACTCTAAATTTCAATATATCTGTGTAACTGCTAAGGACCAAATTTCTGGTTGAGCAATTTAATAATGTGGGGTTTAAACTCCACTTCCCTGTAGGGCAAATGCTTCTGCAGTTCCCATTAACCTTCACAGGGCACATGCACCTACCTCAAAGAAAGAAAAAGTCTTTGTTTTCAGACTTCATGCACAGTTTATGATCTGGAGACTGAATTTTGGCCCAGGATCTTCTGTGGACAGGTTCCAGAACAATTTGAAGAGATCAGTCTCAGGTGGTATATTAAAGATTTCCTACGGCATTTGATTGTTGCATCCACTTAATGATCATTCAAACAGTGCGTGTTCCTCTTCATGAATTATAAAATAATTATAAAATCATTTTTAAAATACTTTTCATAAAAACTACCATTATTCTGCTGATAAGCTCAAATACTCATTTACGTGTTTGTCTCCTAACTCCTACAAAGAAAAAAAATTAATGGCCATTTTAATCATTCACTGTTAAATTTCTAGTTAATTGAATCCCAAAACTAGTGAATGCCTTCGTCTATTCTACTCTGTAGAATAGTAGTAGTGGGTAAAACCATACAGCATGGCCTGTTTCTAATTACACTCTCAGGTTTCCACCTAATGAACAAAAAATCTCCATTTGGTACGTTGCCTGTTAACCTCTGTAGAGGTCAGTGCCTCATTCCTGTAACGCAGCACACCTTTTTCCCTTCCATTTAACACAGTTAAATTTAACAGTTATTACTTTCTGGAAGGCAGGATGTTTCTTGTTCAGACTGATGCACAATCAAGCTGGCCCTTTTCATTCAATATATTACATACTTCTGTATCTGAAGGCTCAAGGAAAAGTAATTAAGTCTGACCACAAGTGTAATAGCTGCCACAGAGGTTGCCTTTGCTACTCATCCTTTGTGTGCAAAATTGATGACTGATAAAACATGCTTTCCATAAAAGTATATACATGCTCTTGGATTGAAGATCTTAAGCCATGGTAGAGCAAGGACCTGAATTCAAACATTGGTAGTCCTGAACAACCTATTATCCATTACTACCATCAACAAAACTACAGGTATCAGCAACCCATATTCTTCTGCCTACCAAAGAGCTTGTTTCTGTCTTAATCTAAAAACCCCAGTTCTGTGACAGGAAATTTCAACCAGTATACTCTATTGCCAATTAAAAAGCTGCTAGTTACCAACTCTGTGCTGAGAAATGAAACAAATAAACAAACACACAGAGAAACACCTCAGCTTGTGCCTGACATCTCTCCTCCTCCCTTTTTACTCCCTTTGTTGCACTCAGCCCCTTCTGATATGTGAGAGGTGACACAGGGGACTTGGCCGTTGTTCCTTTGCTTTTTTTTTTTTCTCATGTGTGAATTCACTGCCCCAGTGTAGGGTCCTGCACAGGCTGTATGCCCTCCTGAGCCTCCTCCCTGCCCCTCCTGGTGACTCTTTGTTCTGCACTGCCTGAGAGGCTCCTGAAGTGAAAAATTAAAAACCAAAATCTGATGGGGCCCCAGATTTGTTTTATGGTACAGCTCAAAAGCCAGAGCTGGAGCTATTTTTTTTTTTCTTCCAGTGCTGAGGAGGTCACGATCAGGGCAAGTATGTCTCCGAAGAGTTATTATGGAAATTACCATGCACCTTTTTCCTACTGAAAGAAAGGAGAGCTGGGCATCTAGAAATCTTGGAAAATCACAGCCCAAGCCAGCCAACTTCTGGCAGCTGGTCAAAAAAGTAGACATGCCACCAAGAAAGGTGTGCTCATTTTTAAAAAATAGGGGGTTAGACTTCCATCAGGCTTAAAGTGGCTTTAGTTGATGAGGTCAGGGTCTCTGCCCCCCACTTTGCTGGCATTAAACAAATGGCTTTCTACTTGTGTTCCATTGTAGCCGGGTGAAAGAAACACAAAGGAACTACAAGAACAATTGCAAACAAATGCTGCAAATACTACGTGTGGGATTGTAAACACCAGCAGTGATTCAGCCCTAAATGGCAAGGGGAGTAGCAGGCAACCAGGCCTTCAATTATTAACTAACAAGGCTGGACTGACCCCAAGGTTTTGCTCTGTGCTTGTGAGGCAGAGCAGGGCCATTTCACCGAGTGCACAGCATCAGCGCGATTGGGAAAGCAGTGCTGTGGCAGGCAGCCAGCAGAGCGCTCCTAAGGGTGCAGCAGCTGCATTACACGGGCTTTGCTCCTGTGGAGCTGAGAAAAGCTTTCAGATACCTTGATCATCCTAGCTTTCGCTCTCTGGGTGGGGAATTGAATCCAAACCTAAACATCTCTTTCCCCCTGGAGTGCCCCAGAATGTCCTCTCTCCCTATTCCAGAAGGACACGGATGGGTTTCCTGCAGCTTCCTTGTGTGCCCAACACCTAACAGTGTCTGTGGAACAAGTAGTGAGGTGGTGTGAATACCATTCTTATAGCTGGAGTTCATTCCCTGTTCTTAGTGTCCCTGAGACACGATGCTGAAGTTCAGGAGGAGCAAACCGCACAGAGCATCCCAGCAAAAACCTGGGATGTTCTTCTTAAGGAAACTGAGTGCCTTGGAAAATGGGCTTCCAGTTCTGTTATCTGATATCCGTGTCTCCTGCCTCCATGCTAAGGAGGGTTGACACAAAAATTTCCCCCTGCCACCTGACCTCTGCTTCTTTCTTGGCGTGGCCCTGCCCCAAAAAGCACTATCAGAGATAACTAATCTCTTCCAACACCAGCAGGGGGTTGGAGGAGCTAGGTGAAAAAGGAGGCAGAAGAGCCCCAGGGAAGAGAGGAACTTGCCTCCAAGGGTCTTGTGAGCAGTCTGCATCCACACTTGTCTACTTCCATTTTTTCCCTCCTATTTGTTAATCATTGTTTTTTATATATTTTACTCTAATTTTAGCTTTCTTAATAATTGCAACCTCAAATGGACTGAAGTGGAAATAAAATAAAAAATAAGAGATCTCCTGTCACTTCTGACACTACGGGCTGGAGTCTTTCCAACTTCTCAAAGACAGGTGTATAGCAGAAGCCCTGCTTTGACAGAAAGACTTTGCTCACTGCTATATTCTAATATTCTAGATTTGATTTTTTTTCTTTTTCCCTGTCCATTCAGTCTATTCAGACATGAGGATCAGCAATGAGCCACAAAGGACAGAAATATGTTACCTAATCACATTAGGCCTTTTTGTGACAAAAAGTGCCTGCAGGGCCACAGTGAAGATAGAGCCAGTGTTGGAGTTGAGTATTGGAGCAGAGGGAAAAAGGAGTTGTGTAAGCCAGAAAAATTAATCTGCCTCTAACAACATACACAAGAAGTGGGTTCCTAGACTGTTAATTAATTAAGCTTGGAGACCGGAAGGATTATTGCAACAGGAATTACATTTAATAAAGGAGGCATCTGCTCTGGGGGTAGAGGGAATCTCCTAGTGCCTGACATTGTTCCTGTATTGGCACATATCCGGAAGGAATTTCTCCCTTCTATGTACCTACAGCTATGATTTTCTTTTGTTCTACATATCCATCACAGGAAAACCCTGTTGACTATAATGGAGCATCACCTGGAATGCCTTTCCTGTGTCTTGGAAGAATATATTGTGCATGGATCCTGCATACATTATTTAAATAGAAGAACTAAGAAAACAGCATGAAATGTATTCATCAGCTTGACTGATGGAGGTGTTGCACACCTGCAGGCCAGTGGGAACAGAGGCATCTCCTCTTTTGCATTCTAAGGAATTCTGAGGTTATTGAAGGTTTTTAATGGTGCAATCAAATCATTATAAGCAAAAAGCTGCAAAATCGAATTCAGAACAATGAATGCATCAGTTCATTAATGGAACAGTTCCAGCCATCTGGTATTCATATGTTCTACACTGGGGCTGCTATTGTGCAGACATAAATGACCCAATCTTACCTTCCAGCAAGAGCTTTCATTAACTAAATATATCCAAATTCTTTATTGTTCAGCTAGTATTACAGGCCCTCTCCTGTGTTTTGGAAAGGCTGGGTTTTTGGGTTTTTTTTCCGGTTTTGGTCAGTTAAAGCTTCAGTCCCACAGTATTTCCCCTTTGGGTTTCTGTGTGTGTTACCCATCCCATTGTGGACATAACACCTCTTGGAAAACTTTTAGTGCTGCTGAAACACCAGAAAAGAGAGAAGGGGTCAATTATTAGTTCAGTAAAATAAAAACATAAAGACACTAGTGAGAAATATCGTCTCTTGAAGGAAAAATTCTAACATAGTACTGAGTTTTTCACTTGGCATTACTTACTTTTTTCAAATGATAGCTCCAGCAGCTTTTCAAATCCCACAGAAACACAGAATGGGTAAGATTGGAAAGGATCACAGAGGGTCATGAGGTCCAACCTCTCTGCTCAAGCAGGGTCATCCCAGAGCACATAGCACAGGATTGTGTCCAATCACTTCTTGAATATCTCCAGTGAGGGAGAGTCCACAACCCTTCTGAGCAGCTTGTTCCAGTTCTCTGTCACCTGCAGAGTAAAGAAATTCTTCCTCATGTTCAGGTGGAAATTTCTGAGCACCAGTTTCTGTGCATTGCCTCTTGTCCTACTGCTTGGCACCACTGACACCAAGAACAGCCTGGCTCCCTCCTCTTGGCACTGTCCCTTCGGATATTTATAGCTGTTGAAGAGGTCCCCTCTCAGTTGTGAGTTCTTGAGGCTGAACAGGCCCAGCTCCCTCATAATTTCCTTGTAAGAGAGATGTTCCAGCCCCTTTGTTGTCCTCTGCTGGACTCACTCCAGGGGCTCCATGTAAGACCTGGCATTTAAACAGACCAAATTATTGTGCAAAGTTATATACAGTACAGAGGCATCCGTGTGACTTTTTCTGAGCAATTAATTTTTTTTAATCCTGTGAAGGTGTATGACAGTTTATTGGTGTAAAACTATCATCCAGTTCAAGATGAAAGGGCACAGACAGGATAAATTACAGATTTTAGATGCTGTCTATTGACTAAGGATTGCTGTTGGAGGAGGATTTTTTATTCATTGGACCTTGCAGTTGTAGCCAAATGGGCAGGTGCTGGAGCAATTGACCCAATGGCTGCTGCTGCACTGGAGGTAAAGCTTTCCTTGTTTCCCTATATCCTCATGAGAAGGGGGATTTCAGTCATTTTATGGCGGACCAGAGCCCTGTGCTTGATGAGAAGACAAATCAGAACAGTATTCACGATCCAGTCATCCCTTAACACCCTACAAACAATTGTTTTTTCAACAACCTGGAAAACAAAAGGCTGAATGAGTAGCAGTGTTCAGGCAGCAGAAACGCGGGGCTTCCCTGAAGGAGTGGTGGTAACCCAGCGCCAGGCTCCAATGCAGGTGTTCCACAGAGCTGAAGGACACATGGGAGTGTTCAACACTGCAGCCATCCCATGGGAGATGCCAGTCCAGCCTCCTCCCACCCCACGCCTTCCCTCCATGGAACCTGCAGCCATCCCTGAGCCTGCATTTACCACAGAACCATGGCTCCTCCTCACTGTCTTGTCTCCCTCACCACAGTGAAGCCACAGCCATCAGCTCCCTGGCCTCCCATCCAGGAGCCTCCTGGCAATGTTTCTACCCCCATGCCTGCCCCAGACAAACCCATATGCTTCACACAGCCATCAGCTCTCTTTGATGCATCTCACAGCATGTGGTTCACAAGATCCTGAACAGTAACACAGAGGTTTATGGTTCTGTATGAGTTGTTACTGGATTAATCACTAATGTACAGAACTCCTTTGCATCTCCGACAGTAACTACCTGAAGCATCTTGCAAATCCTCGTCCAGTCATCTTAGGGTAACATGAATGTTGGAAGTGTCAAGACAAACCCAATCCTTCTTTCTCAAGGAGCCCCGAGGCCTGGTCACTTGGACAGACATTGCTCTTATTTCTGGTGCAGGCGTTGTCTAATCTGGCGTTGCCTGATCTGATCTAGATTTTGCCATAGAGGCTATAAGAATCAACCATCTCCTCTGCTTTTGTGGATATATTCCTAATCCTCAATATGCTCAGGCACCTATGGGCACCCATTTTTCCTTCAATCCTGGCTTTGCAGTCCTGCTGTTAGGGGCTGGGCATGGGCAGAAAACCATGAAGAGCCAAAGCTTGGCTTCCAAGAGCGCTATGGTCACATTCACTTTTCAGCAATCTGCTATACTTCAGAAGGATTAGGATATCCTTAAGTCCAGACAACAGGAGACTGAATCAGGGAGAGAGAGACAGAGTTTCCATAGAAAAAGCTGCTCTTTTGCCTTGATAACTTAAAGGTTTTAGAGGAATTTGTGGCTCACAGAACACCATGCACTGCTGCTGCATCATAGCAGGAGCCTCGAGGAGACTGAACCAAGGCAGAAGCACTGCCACAGAACAAAGACGACACAGCTTTATGGATAGGGATGCTTTCTTTCTGTGAGATTTCTGATGTGTCTGCAGTTTCTCTGGAAAGCAGCATGTTTTCCAACTGTAGGTAATGTTATTTGCTTAGATTCCTGTGCATCCTGTCCTGAGCAGAGGTTCCCAGCATGTGAACCCTGGGCTCCAGAGAGCATGTATGTAACAAATGAGCAAAAAGTTAAACTCCAGAGAGTGCTTTATTCTTTGTGAATTGTTGGAGCTGTTCTTTGTAATGTACACATGCTTTAGCAATCTACTACAAATGGTGGAACTCTAAGAAATAAAAGCTGATCAATAAAAAGCTAAAATATTGAAATTACTTGAAATTATTCCTATCCCAGATAGTGCTGAAGCACGCCATTTTTTTCCACAGGAATTAGTAGTGATCTCATTGAATGTTTCATTCGAAGCATTCATTGCACTGAAAATTTCAACACATTTCCAATCCAAAATAAAATTATCCATTGCTATCCACATGAGAATATGCTGCATAGAGAAGTGACAGAGTAAAGAGATATCTGAAGTGTAAATTCACAGAATTTTTTTTTAAATTAAAACCACCAGAGGTACTTTCCAGGCCCAGACTGAAGAGGAATTAGATGTTAAACTTTTCTGGATTTGTATGACTAATCTTGCAGCCACTCAGTTAAAATTGTATGAATGCTGAGAATTAAATATAAATATATCAATGTCTGCACATATTAAGCATAGTTATGATTTGAATCAATGCACTAAACTGAGCACATTGAACTTACATGGTTTCTTCTGGAAACAGAAGTTTTTCCAGACTGAAGGATGTGAAAACTACTTCCCTATCTAATGCAATTCAGTACATCTGTGTGTGATTACATAAACACGTCTCACACCACAGAGCACCACAGCCAAGTCTCATAGCAGTTACATTCATTAAACGTCAGACCATGTGATCTTCCCTGGACCTTCAATATTTTCCTGTTTGTAAGATTTACTGAATATTCCCTATATTTTCTACTTAGAGCAAGAGTGGCTGACTGAGAATTAATGACATTATCCTTGAATAAATGACAAGTCAATGTTTCAGGGCTGAGTGAGCATGCCTGAAGTCCCTAACAGTAAACAAAAGAACTGAAAAAACATTGCTGCTTTAACTACATCAGTTCACTGAAAGTGAACTCAAAAATAGTTTTCTTTAAAATATTTGCGATCATTTTACCTTCATAGAATTCCATCTCATGCACAGATCAGCCTTTTCCCATGAGCTCAGGACTGCTATTTTCTGCTATTTTCCTTCAGGGGTCAGTAGCTAGAGTTGCTGCAGAGGACATCCTAACCAGCAATTTTTGATTAACCATAGGGATGCTAAGCAGTGGTGATTTCCAATTTGCAGATGTAGTAGCTCTTAGCAGCAAACACTGACCTACTGAAGAACACTCCTGCGTGCCTGAGGTCGTAGGTCTCACTCACAGAGATGTAAATCCTGTCAGATCACCCTTTGCTTGAACTTTGCTTTCAAGTTAATCTTGGTTCTTAGAGTGGTATCTGGGTAACTGGATAAGGACAGGACAGATTTTGTAGACATGTACAGGCAGTTTGTGTCCCAAAAAGATTAGAAAAATCTGGTTTATAATGAAGCTGCAGCAGATACTCTGTCACAGGACTGGAAGAATCAATTGTGCATTCTGAAGACCTGCTCTCTAATCAGTGACTCATGTATGTCATCGCTTTTCTACCACCAGGGGAGGACACCTGCAGTTTGAGCACACTGTTTCAAGACTGCGGTTTTCCAGCCTGGATGTGGCCCGTGCACAGGTGAGAAAACAACTAAGGCCTGTCACCATAATTGGTGCATAGATGCTAAACAATTTATTAGAGCTTGTAACAGAACATGCTTTTTGATCACCTCATGCAAACACTTGGTCATTTTCTTTGAACAGGTAGAAGCTGAAATCCAGCACTTTCCGAAGTTAATAGCCTGCTGAATACTTAACAAAACTTTTCAGCATGTTGAAGTCTAGTCTCAGAGCAAAATTACAATGCTGAGTGCAAAAACAAGGTCTATGTGGTGACAACTTCTTTCTAAAGAGAAAGCATCTCACTAGCCATCACAGCAAGAGACCTACTCTCATTGATGCCAAAAACTTTGTAAATAACCATACCTGTGGTGCAGCAGATATTACCAGTAGCTATAATAGACAGTGTCATCACTGTGTTGATGGCACACAAGCAAAGATCAGACTTGAGGATTGTCTTTGATGCTTTCTGGTTCCTTGAGACATACGAGTGCTGTAAGTGGGCTTGATGCCCATAATAGGCTTTTGTGCTGCTGGAGGCACTGATGGCTGGTATAGCTGTAAGTAACCTCCCTAGAAATCTCACTACAGGGATTAGGAATGCTTAGCCATTTCAACCACTGAACTTTAAGGGTTGTGCAATATACGTCTTTTCACTTGATGCATGTATATGCAAAAGTGATGCTCCAGCACTCCAATGAAATCAGACCATTTCACAGTAAAAACTTATGGGGGGCAGGGGGTGGAGAAGAAGATGTAATTTGAACCTGGTTTTGTGTAATGAAATAATTCTTCTAATCTGGAAAACTGTCTGTGGTGCAAACCTGTCCCTTTCCAAGGATGAGTGCTCGGTGAACCTGCAAATTGACTTCCTATGACTGGGGTTCCCAAACGGCTCTTGCCGACAGCGCCAAGAGATTCGAAAGTTTCGCAGGAAAAGAACCGTGGCTGCTCCAGAAACACCTGCATACCACCGCCACGCAGCCCGAACCCCACCGCCCTTTCCGAGGCGGGCTCCGCGGCGGGCCAAGAGAACGGGCGGAGAACGGGCGGCCGCAAGCCGGGCACGCGTGGGGTCCGCGGGCGGGGCGGGCACACCTGAGTCCCGCCCGGCAGAGGCGCGCAGGCGGAGCGGGGGCGGAGGGAGGGAGCCCTGCCCTGCCCTGCCCGTCCCGTCCCGTCCCGTCCTGTCCCCTCCCTCCCTTCCCCCTCCTCTCCCCTCCCCGTCCCGTCCCGTCCCGTCCCGTCCCATCCCATCCCATCCCATCCCA
>VXBQ01002755.1:29251-43256 GCA_013400175.1 Phainopepla nitens
CCTGTGCTAGGTTCTCACTGACTCTCTTGGTGGGAATCTGTTTTCTTGTGGTTACTGTGTTTTTAACAATGCCTTACTGCAATGCTGGTGTCACTTCCTGGGTCCTGGAGCTTTCAAGGATTCATGGGTGTGTTACTAACCATTTTCACAATCTCTTGTAACCAAATATGAGGTAGCAAAGGGTGGCAGTGTGTATGTGTGCTTGATGTCCTGTGTGGACACTTCTGAGCCCTTTCATTGATACTTCAGCTAACAGAAATAAATTGTGCTCTTTTGTGCATAATTGAGTTGTTGTTTCAATGCCTGTTGTGACAGGTGTGTTTTCAGTGATTGCCTGTAGAGACTGGATCGGTAGTTTTACAAGATATACATAGTCCTCTTATGAGTTGTAGTGGAAAGGGTTTCATGTGGTAGTGAAGCTGTAATGCAGGATGCAAAGGGGAAATTTGGACACCTTGCCTAAGGCTGCGCTTATAGGAGTAAATTTCTGTAGCTGCATGCTAACTTTGAATATATAAAGCTAATTATTTAAGTAAAAAATCATTTGGGAAATTGGCAGGGGACTGTTAGATAGAGAAGCATAGATTCAGACTGATAATGATAATGATGTCAATCCCAAAGAAGAGTAAAGCTCAGTAAGGTCTGTATTAATATTATGTTGCCTGTCACTGACTATTGCACTTGGAAGGTGTTTTTGCAAATGTGTACACAGCCCTGCTAAAGTGTTATATGTTGTATTGACAAATTATCAGTACAGGAGGATAACTTGAACATTCCCTGCATCCATCCAAGAATGTCTTCAGGCATTTCTGTCTTGTCAGGATGAACCAACCAACTAGTAAGAGCGTGTTGTCCTATATGCCACAGTAACACTGGGATGTACTAGGAGTGGTGTTTGAGCATCTGTTAACCATCCGTGTAGGCATTAGATTGGGTTGAGGAGCAAAGCCTAGGCTTTCAGTGAGGAATTCATTGGGATTTTCAGACGTTTCTATCCACGTGTCTCCCTGTTTGTTGCTATGTTCCTGCAGACACAAGTCCAGTGCGTCAATAGATCATTGCCCCTTCATTCCTCTTGTCAAGAAAATGGAATTCACCAATTGTTTTCCTGAGATACTGCAATGGGACAAACAACTTCAGGGAAATGTATGTATGGATAGGTACCCAGCATTCAAGGAATATTATCTTGAATGTGACTTGAAAGAAACCATTATAAATGTCTATCAAGTTTATTGGTCCTTCTGTCTTTCCTTTTCCTTGCTGTCCTTCCCAAATGGAGAGTGGTTCTGTAGAAATGAGCCAGGTATCTTTGAGGTGCCCTGGGCATGGTTTCTGCACAGGGCTTTGAAAGCTGTCCCACTGTGGCTAGCAAAATATCAGGATCGTTTTCCCCCTCAAAGCTTTTGATGGAAACTGAAAACTTTACCTCAGAGCAGTGTATTTCCCTTTACAGAAGACTTGCAAACAAAAGAAGACTTTTCTGAGTTAATATTTGCTTCTGTAGTCTTTTAGCTTCTTGTTTACAGTAGTTACAGTGTCCTATTTCAAAAGCTCATGCTAGTGGGACTGAAAACTGACTGAGACTTCAGGGTATTAGTGTAATCAGAACAATCCTGGTATTTAGTGAATAGACTAAAAATAGGTCCCTAGAATTATTCAATTTTGCAAACAGTTGGTAGGAATAGCATAGGTTAGTATCTGCTTCTCCAAGAAGTACAGTGTGTTTCTGTTTCCTGCCTTGGATTGCTTAAGTTTCACATGCAAAAGCATCCTAGGAGGTTCAGCTTAGAGCAAAAAATTCAGGGGGAGATGTGCAAGCTGGTGACAATCTGATGACAGGAGGGAATTACATGACTGTAGGAAACATAAATGCCTTAAAAATAATATGCCTGAGCAAACGCTTATGCCATGATCCTGCATATTTCCATCCCCAACCTCTCTTCCACAAAGTTTCTTGCAATCAGTTGCCCAGATTTTTATGACAAAGCTCTGTTTTAGAGGCTTGATTACAGCTTTTTCAGTTCTTCTTTCTAAATTGTTTCTAATATGCTATGAATACTTTGTGAGGGGATCTTTGGTATAATTTTTGTGTGAAAACAGTTACTTTTTCCCTCCAAAGAATAGCACAAAAGTGAAGGAACAGCTTTGGCAGAGAAGCCACACCCTGCTCCTTTGTGCTTCATGTGAGAAGGAGGGGGGTGGGGAGGAATACTGACTTTTCTTGGAGCTCCCAAGATGAGGGGACGTTTCTTGGTTGTAGAAAACCAACCACATATCTGGCTCCTGCGATTGTGCCAGAAGTCATTCTGTGCTCTGTACATCCCTCTGCTTGTTCCTAATGTGGTTAGACTAACTTTCCTCCCAAGACCCTGCAAGTATCATCTCCTGCTTGTATAAGCTGTGTCTCCACTAGAGGGGAGTGCCAGTATTGCTGAAGTGGAAAACTTCAAGGTTTTGGTAAGTTGTGGTGCCTTACTCTTCCTTCTCGCCTGGCAGTGTTGCCCATTGTGTTAAGTGGAGTATTCTTGGGAGGAGGTTGCTGAAGGACTGAAGGCAGTAGCTGACCAAATAGTAGGTGTTGAGTTTCTCCAAAACACTGTCAGCTCTGCCAGCATGCCATAGTGCATTTTTGTATAGAATTGTAGGATGATTTGGGTTGGAAGGGACCTTAAGGATCAGCTAGGTTGCAAGCCCCTGCCACAGCAGGAGCACTGTCCACTAGACCAGGTTGCTCAAAGTGCTGAGCAGAATAACCTTGAACAGTTCCAGGGATTGAGGTATCTACAACTTCTCTGGGCGGTAACCTGTCCCAGTGTGTCATTACTCTCTCAGTAAATAATTTGTTCCTAATATTAATCAATATATATTCTCTTTCTGGTCAGTTACTCCCTGTCCTGTCACTACATACCCTTGTTCCTGTCCAGCTTTTTTTATATACCGTTTTTAGGTACTGGAAGGTGCTATAAGGCCTTACCAAAACCTTGACTTCTCCAGGCTGAGCAACCCCACTCTCTTATCCTGTCTTCATAAGAGTGGTGCTTCAACCCTCTGGTCATTTCTGTGGCCCTCTCTGCATCACTCTTTCTCCTGTTCAGAGATCCAGAGCTGGATGCAGTACTCCAGGTGGGATCTCCTGAGAGGGGAGGAGAGGGTGAGTATAAGGTTGGCTGACCCAAGAGAGGCTGCTCAGTAGTGGGAGGCTGAAAATCAGACCCAGCTTGCATAAGCAGGCTGTGTCAGGGATGAGAGTAGCTGTGCATGGGCCTCCAGCTTTGGTGTCATGGGCACAGCTGGTGTGTGCAATTGTGGGATGCCTAAAAAATCTGGTTTGTGGGTGGATTTCAGTACGTTCTCCTTTTGTGGCCTGGATCCCTTGAACTTCTTAGTTTATTTGTGTGGTCACAAAAAAAGTCTTAGTGGTTCACAAGTAATGCTTTATGGCTTATGCTTTTGTTACAAAACTGTCTGAAGGAAGCTTTGAAGTGTGTATGTGTTTAAAGTTTGTACCCATGCTAATGTGCACGAAGTTCCAGTGGAAGAGCTGGAGGCAAACTACTAGTTAGTTCTTATTTGCTTTTTTCTTTAAGAATAATCCATTGATATTCAGTTGTATTTTTGTCCAACAGGGTTGTTTTTTGCCTTTCTTATTCTTTAAAAGAGGTGCAAAAGGAGTTTATCTAAAAAATGGTGAGACAGACTAGATGGTGCTTGGACATTAACCTTTCTGTGATGTGTTAGAAGATAGGGTTTTTTGGTTTTGTTCTGTTTTTACATGAACCCTATTCTGCTTCCTTGGCTTTCTGTTTTCACTTGAATTTGTGGCATCTCCCAAATATTCTGATTAAAATATTTGTTGTTTCTGTTGGGCATTGTATATATTGAGGACCTAGTCAGAGAAGCTGAATAATCACTGAAGTATGGTGTGAATTTACAACAGCCTACTGAATTCATGTGACCTCTTGTATGCACTAAGAGCCTGTCTGCTAAACACAACTCAGAGTTAATCCAAGTCAATTCTTAAAGTGAATTAGTCAAGCTGTGAGCTAATCCTCTGTATTTACCTGCTTGTTCAGATAGGCAGCAGCCTAAGTTGCTTTAAACTTCACTTGATAATTGAAAGGAGAAGGGTCGGAGGGAAAGGTGATGAAGTCTTGGTGTTTTCTTCATATCTCTCCTTTCAGGGCATATTTCAGTGGTGCTTTGTATTTATAAATCTTGAATGCATAGAATGATCAGCATAAGCTACCCAAAGCCGAAACCCCGTACTCTGCTGCGGTTCTCTACTAAGCATCTCTGACAGCTGCTGCTGCTGCTCCCAGGGTATTTTGGGGAATGTGTTACTTCTCGATCATCCATAAAAACTGTTTCACAGAAGTCCAACCAGTTAAGTTGTCATACTGTAGACAGCAGGGAGCATGATGCAGACTGTGAGGACCAGGAAACCCTGTTGACCTCTGCCAAGAAACTAGTAACCAGCCCCAATTTTACAGCAGAGATTCACAAATTCTAGGTGTGTTGTTCTGAGCACACCAGATATTTGCATGATGGACAAGAAGTAATTCCCTTTCATTTGTCAACATCAGGATTTTTGTTGTCTTGAGCTACTGGGTTTGCTCCCCCTCCATTTTGACAAGATCAAAGGTAAAATCTTATTTCTGGGTCACTGCTGTCCATCAGATAAGTTTGTTTGTGGCCTTGGGAAAGAGCAGTGGCATGAGAATTGGGATTTTAAATCCTGTCATTAAGATAATTCTTTCTCATTGTTAATTCTAAGTTCTTTCAAACTTCATTCAGGTTAACTTTGCAAAATACATAACCGCAGAAAATGTCTGGAGAACAGTCAGTTGAATCAATGCAGATGTTACATAAATATTTCTGCAGGAGCATGACTGTTATTTCTGGTTTGAGGGGTTCATAAATAGTTCCTGTGTCTGCATTGGTGGTTGTCTGAACCACGTTAAGTTATTGCCTTACAGTCTTTAATGTATTTTCAGGAGTGGGGGGAATAGTTGGCAAATTTCTATTTCAGATAAACTAAATTAAACTCCTGCTTGTGTATCATTGGTCATGGTGCATGTAGATCTATATTGAGGTGGGCCTTTGTAATTTGGGATTTGGAGTTTGGCATGCTTAATTGTGAACTTCCTTGGCTTCAGCGTTTCCAGATTATTGTGTTTTGTGCTGGTTTATTCTGCCTGAAGATTGAACATCTGTTTTGTGGATGTGGGGTAAAAAGGAAGTATTCGTTTTAAGGCTGGCCCCCCTCAAAGCTGCTTAGAGAATTGTGACATTTTGTTATCATCCAGATGGTTTTTTTCTCTATCAAAAGGATATTGCCTGAATGTTGAAATACAAACTTGTTTCTGAAAAACATCAGCCTGTTACTACTTTTCTGAGTTTAAAACAAAAGGTGGAGTTTACAAATGGAGTCTCTGTTGCCAATCCACGG
Organism: Phainopepla nitens; assembly: GCA_013400175.1. Taxonomy (NCBI): domain Eukaryota; kingdom Metazoa; phylum Chordata; class Aves; order Passeriformes; family Bombycillidae; genus Phainopepla; species Phainopepla nitens. The sequence goes on from VXBQ01002755.1 coordinate 34,701, forward strand.
AAGTTTGTAATTGTATCACTTTGTATTTCTTCTTGGAAACAAATATTAAAATAATTTTTCTAAGTTGTTGAAAAGATAAGATTCTTGTTGTGTTTTCTGCTGAGGAGTGATAGTTGGAGAAAAGCATCCTGATTTCTGATATAGTGATTTATGCCTTGCTAGAATCATAATCATCTAGTTCCAGGCCCCCTGCCATGGACTAGGTTGCTCAAAGTCCCATCCAACCTGACCTTAAACACTTCCAGGGATGGGGCATCCACACCTTCCCTGGGCAACATGTGCCAATGTCTCACCACCCTCACAGTAAAGCATTTCTCTTTGAATCCATTCCCTCTCCTCCTGTCTCTATGTGCTCATGTAAAAAGTCCCTCTCTATGTTTCTTGAAGACTCCCTTCAAGTCCTGGTAGGCTGCAATTAGGTCACCCTGCAGCCTCCTCTTATCCAGGCTGAGCAATCCTGATTCCCTCAGCCTTTTCCCATAGGAGAGGTGCTCCATCCCTCTAAACATATTGGTGGCCTCCTCTGGACTCAGTCTAACAGGTCCATGTCCTTCCTGTGCTGGGACCCCANGGACTCGCTTCTCAAGCCTATCCAGGTCCCCCTGAGTGGCGTCCTTCTTTTAGGTGTGTCAACAGCACCATTGAACTTGGTGTCATCTGTGAATTTGCTGAGGGTACACTCTATCTCTATGGCTATGTCTTTAATAAAGTTGATACAAAAGTATTTGCCCACTGTTATCTTCTTTAATGATATTGATTAGTAAGCAAAATAATAATGAGAATGTATTTGTAGCTAAATTCTGTCCACTACTCTTGCAATTCCAGCGGTCAGAATAATTTTCATGAGCAGCTCCTTGGTCTGTCACTCTTTTCTTCTCTCTCTCTTTTTTTTTCTTCTTTCTTTTTTTTTTTTTTTTAACAGCAAAAGAGACAGGAGAGAACAAAAGCACACACCGTACTTGATTCTTTTATACACACATGTGCACATACTGCTGGCAGCAGTTAATAATGTATCTTAAATGATGAACTATCCATGGTTACTTTGAACTTTTCTGCCTTTCAGTTACTTCAAGTTTCATGTCTGCCATAGAAATAAACAATTTTAAGAGTTTCAGAAACTGTTTTGAAATTACTTCTTTTAGAAGTATTTGTTACTATAGATATCAGTATGATGAAAGTGTATATTTTGAAAATATAGTCATATAACAGCAGCTTCATTGTGCTTGTGCTATGAGAGACCATCCATATTGTAGTGACTTGTTTAGGCAAGTCTGAGTAGACTGGCATTATTCTCCTGGAGCTGATGCCTAGCTATATTTTTTCTCTTTATTTCCTTGTGATTCTGGAAGTTTAAGGTGATGAGATAATGTTGAAATTAGATGATTGCATACTCTGGAGTCTTCCTACTTCATGTTGTTTTTATTTGAAATGCAAAAATTAAAAATTCACTTTCAGGCATATCTTACTGTTCTGGTGCTTACCAATTAAGAAAACATTGTGGAGCTGCTGCTGCAGTTGTTTCTTGAAGATGGTATTGTGGCTAGCAGAGAGGTTTTAAAGCAATTTTCGTGTGTCTGCCCATTTGGTGTGATTATTTTACACTGACCTGTTCACTGTGTTGAAGAAGCTCCTAATACATCCCAAGAGACAAGCATCTACCAGCCAGCATCCCACGCATTAGAGCAGATGCTCAGTCTTTTCCCCCAGAGAGTGGGAAGAGGTTCTCCAGCCCTAATGAGTGGCAAAGGAGCGATCATCTCTAAGCAATTCCTAACAAGCAAGAACTTATGGAAGTCGTTAGGAGAAGCCAGATAATGACTGAAGTAATTCTAGAGGTGCTAGATTCTAAACGGAAGGCACACTGATGCATTGGTTTTAAATGGCAAACTGCAGGAAAATGAGAAAACTGAGGAAGCCATGCAGAATTTTTTTGAGTTTTCAGACAAAGCTCAGCTTTTCAGAGAAGTAGGAGGCTTCAAGAGAAGATGAGATATTGTTTTGGGTTTAAAAAACAGCAACAAAATGCTCCCCAGGAGATGGGTGTGGAATAGATATAATATGGAAATAATCAGGAAAGGAGGTTTAGCAAGTGAGAGAAAATTGCACAGGATGGTGCAAACTGACCTAGGTCAGGGAAGTATGGAAAGGATTTTGGAAAAGGACAACTGCATAAAATAAGTAGGAAGTTTTGTCTGACTGCAAATAAGATTAAGTGGCTCAATCTGTAGTAGAGAAAAAGGCATCCTGTGTTAGCAAGGAAAAGGAGTATGATTCAGTTTTGGAGAGCACAGTCATTACAGTTTTAGCAAAAAAAAAAGTTGAGTTGGTAATAGAAAATTAGGAGTGCGTCTCTTTTATTTTTTTCTTGTAAATTTCTTTTCATCAGTGTGCAGAGAAACCTGATGTCCTGCGGCATCCCTCATGGATTAGCCTGCTGCTGATGTGAGTCCAGTTTGTATCATAACTGACATGATTTAGGGTAAATGTATTCATGATTTTACATGTTACAATGCCAAATCCTATGCATTTGTCATTTCAAAATATGCCTTCTGTCACTTAATAAAATGCAACATCTCCTTCTCCCTCCAAAAACCCCAATATAACAAAATACACTACTCCAAGACAAAAACAATTCCTGAAAGAATGAACAGCTTGTAATTTTGAGAATAATGTACTTACTTAAGACCATCTAGAGGTCCTTTCTGGGGCTGAACCTCAGAGCAGGTGAAGGAGAAAGGTAGACGTGAGTAGTTTAATTAAAGACTCTTTGGCTGTCTGCCCTTTGGTGGAACCTAGTGCATGACTGTGGTCAGTCTGCTTTTGTCGTACTCAGAAGGGGTATGAGGCAAATTAGAATGGCATATGGGGAAGATTTCCCTGCAAGATAAAGACTTGAGGATATTGTACTATCTACTGGGTTTTTTTTGTTATTTTCATTGAAAATCTGCAAAGAGAGGATTTTGTCCTTTTATACATTTAGATTGTCCTCCTTCTTTTATTTGGGCATATGGGCAGGGTCTCTAACCTTGCCCTGGTGATATTGCTGTGAAGCTATCTTTCCTAAACCATGTTCTTTGTGACAGCAGATGATTCCTCTGAGGAAGTGTAACTGCCTGATCACACTATTTTATTGTTATAAATTAATTCAGTGTGTGATAAATCATTAAGGTGACAAATCATCTCCCTAAACCTAGAGTGGGGAAAGAGGACAGTTTCACACAACACTCCCTGTGCAGCGTTCATGACACTATTTAGCTTGGTTAAGGAGGCTCTGCTTGGGGCAACTTTGCTGGACTTGCAGGCTCTATTCTGTCATGGGAAGCCATAGCAGCAATCTTGTAGTTCTCATATTATTGAGGCCAGAACAATGATCTTCCCCAGATTAGCCACAGAGCTTCTATTCAGAAAGATTTGACTGACGTAATTTTTTTGTTTGTTTGTTTGAAGCACAGACTGCACTGTGAATGCAAATGACTTAGATTTGAGATCCACTGTGGAGCTTTGTGTTATGGAAGAGTCCTACTGAATCTAAAAGCAGATTTTTAAATTTGTTTAGAAATAAATTTCTAGCCTCAGATCACTACTGAAATCTTCATCTTTTTTCCTTACATAAGAAAGGCTAACAGCTGTATTTTGAAAGCAAAGCCTGAGGTGATGGAGCCTGGAAGGCTTTTTTAGGAAGTTGCACATTTCCCTGCAGCAGCTTTTAAAAAGTCTAAAAGTCTTTGAGGTGCACAGGTGTGATTTGGTGGAAGGCAGAATGTAAATTTTCCAAGATGTCTGTTATTTTATTTTGATTTGCTTAATTAAAAGGTTAGTGTTCTAGCCAGCTGATGCTGTTTCAGTAAAGCAATCTGCACACTGATATGCAGCTAAACATGCTGCTGTCCTGCTTTTAATGCTGTTCATGGCTAGAGAGGTGGTTGCACTTAACATTAAGCTGAATGTATGCTTTGGCTGACAAATTGCAATCAAAGCAGGCATCATACCAACACAAAAGTAGATGCATTACTTACATGGAACCGTAGCAGTAAAAAAAATCCCTAACTCTTTGTTATATCTTTGTATATCTTTGTAACACTGAATCACTTCCAAGACAATTGTTTAGGACACTGTCGTTCTGAAGAGGCAGCAGTGGTGTAGGCATTACCTGTTTTGACATGTTCAGTGGTTGGGTTGAAAGTTTTTTGTCTTGGTTTTCTGGTTGTCAGAGTCCTGAGCGTTCAGATTACTGAAAACAAAGAAAAAATCTTGCAAAAACACACACACACAAAAAAAAAACCAAATCAAAAGAAAAACAAAAACAAACAAACAAAAACACAGAAAAACCAACCAAACAAACAAAACCACCACACATACCAAAAAAAAAAACAAAAAAAAAACAAAAAAACACCAACCCACAAAACTGAGAAAAGCCAGAAAACAGATTGTGTGTGGGGTAAAAGGAGGGTCTTTTTCAGTGACCAGAAGAGGATACTGCCATTTTTGTGATCTGATCTTCTGGGCTGTCCATGCCATTTTAGTCTGGTCTCCCCAGAGATCAAATGCTGGGTAGAGATGGCACTTGCTGTCTAGTGGTCTTGCTGGAGGCTGTTGTCCTGTTCTCTCTCAGTGCCTAGGCTGGAGACTGTCTCAGCTCAGGGTTGTTTACCAACAAACCTCCTGTGGTCCGTCCCCATTGCACAGGACATCCTGTGAATGCAGCTCTAGTCGTGCTTCTGCAGATCTGCTACGAAATCTTGTGCTACATACAGCCAAAGAGTAAGGTCAGGACAGAGGGTTTAGTACGAACCAGTTCTTGAGTTTGGGCCAACCAACTCAACTATCCATTGTAGTTTCCAGTTTATGTATTATTGATCAGCCATTTTTTGATGATAGAGAAACTTTTAAAACACTATGCTATTCTTGTTGCAGGTCTCCCTCCCTCCCTTCTAAGCCTTAATGATATTTTGTTTAGCCAATTTCTGTGTCGTTCATTTATTGTGTCAGGTTGGAAAATGATCCTTTTTAATAATTGCTCTGGATATGTTTTGTGCTCAAACAGTGCAATGCTTCATCAACAGCAGGAGTTCTGTGAGTAGAAGCAACCTGGATGGAAATTGATGCTGTTGTATTAATGTTCTCAGACTTTAAAAGAAAATTCTTATCGCTTAAACAATGTCTGAGAGGAATTGATGTTTAATGTCAAAATGAATTAACTATTGACAACTGCAAAGAAATTACTAGGTCCATAGAGGATTCCTCCACAGGGACAGGGATTTGATGGAAAAATATTTCTAGATTTAAATTGATTTCCAAATTGGTTTGGGTAAATATATGTGCTGTTTTGGGGATGAGGTATTATTTATATAAGCATCTTTTATTCTGTGTAGTTATTTCCTGTCTTCAGTGCATATGTAAGAGCTTTTGTCTCTATATAGCATGCTAATCCAACAGCAGCATGAGAAATTAATTTTGTTTACTGTGAGAATCTCAGTTTCTTCTGCAGAAGTGAACTAATAAGCTCAGTTTTGTTGTACCTTCAGTCTGTCTTTGATCTTTATTCTTAAACTCAAAAATCTGGCCAATTTCTTAGGGCTGGTTGTAACTTTCATTAATTTTGTAACTTTTGTCACTCTTAATACTGGGAAAGGGTAGAGTCAGGTATGTTTTACTCTGGCTTCCGGTTTTGTTTTGTTTTAATTTCAATATTTGCAAGGTAGAGATTTCCTAGTGTTGCGTCTTAACCTTTACATATGTTAGCAAATTCCATTCTATTTTTCTAGACAGTGAAGTTAGACTCAAGAAATGTCTGGCTTTACTGGCAGAGACTGTTTCCGGGGGGGTTGATGGTGCAGCCAGCAGGAAACAGGAAATGTGGTGAGCTTGTCCCTTGTTTTTGGCACTCCCCTTCCAGACTTCCATGACCCCTCAGTAATACTTTGCACATCCCTTTTCACAGTGAATTTATTCATTCTTATGCAGAGCTTCCAAATGGATGAGAAGCCATAACTCTGTAGATTTTTCAAGCAGTCTGGCCAGTGATAAGAAACAGCAGATGGGAAGGCTTTGGAGGTGGACATATTTGTAGAACTTGGACGATAGAGGTGTTGCATGTGCTGTAAGAACAGGTGTAATTTGTGCATTTTGTTGGCAGTTGTACCAGTTTGATAGCGAACCACTGAGAGATTCCATGTCAGAACTACAATTTAATAGGAAAATTGAAATAATGGCACAAAACCCTGGCTTAAAGTGACAGAGTTAGTATACAACCTGACACCCTGTTGGTCAGGGTGGCAATAGCAGTCCAATTAAATGGTGGATGTAGTTCTGTTGAAGTGATGATCCTGTAGTAAAGTCTAGTCCTTCTCCAGTGGTGTTTAGTGAGGTCTTGTCCTCTGGGAATCCAGTGGTAGATGCTCTGGTGTTCCAAACCTCAGATTATATCCAGGTAGGAATTCTTGTTCCCTTCCCCTGGGCAGAGTGTCTCACAATGGGTTGATGTGATTTTATGAGTGCTGCAGAGAGACCTTTATGGCTCATTAGCAGAAGATAGCCCCCCGCAGGGAGTTATCAGGGATGAGTCATGGAAGAGATAGAGAACACTGCCACAGATGGTTTTAACAGTTTATCAAAATGGTCATAGAATACATAATTTTGGTTGCATCTTACATTGTAACCTAAGACAGTAGTTGGTTTGAAGTAGTGTGCTGATTAGTTGCAGTCACCACTATTAAACATGTTTAATCAATGCCATATACTAGATCTATTTCAGTACTTATTGCCATGGTAATAGATAGTGGATGTGATGATACTCTTTATCCCATTTTCTGGAGAGGGGTATCAGGCAACAGAGCCAGGCTTATACCAACTAATGTGCAGAATTTGCTCCATAAAATATGTGTATTCAAACACACCCTATCAGCAAAATTTGAATGGCACCGTTAATTTTGTGCTAGCTTCCAAACTTTTAGTGCATCTGCTGAGGCAAGAGAAATGGTAGGGTTTTTGCTGAGACATCAGAAATTTGATGAGAAGATGGTAAGGAGTCTCATTAAATGAAAAAAAAATTGCCCACTGTTGCTCAGAAGACCTTTAGGGCAAGAGTACAACAATGGGCTGTCTAGAAATCTCCTCTTTTTTTCTCCTCTTTTATTATTTCTTCTTTTCTTCTTTTGCCCAGTACTGAATCACAGCTATCACCTTCTTGTAGCTCTTTTCAGTACTGAACAGAGTGTAGGGGGTTATCCTCATTTGCATATGCAACATCCCATGCGACAGAGAAAGGGCAGAGTTAGGAGGAAATTGTAAAGTTCATAACCACTTCCACTGAGGAATACACTAATTGCAGGTAGCTCAGCTTGGAACCTGCACACACCAAGCTACCTGCATTAAATATATTCCACAAAACAAATTATTTTGGCTTGTCCTTATGCTTTGGTGATGTCTTGGTTTTTGGTGAAGCAAGATCAAGGGATCTGCCCAGGAAATTCAGTTTTTAGGAGTAAAATAACAAAACAGACATTGTCAGTTTCCAGTGGACAAAATCAACAAAATAGCAACTATGTCCTCATCAGCCAGCAAGAAGGAAACACAGACTTTCTCAGGCATTGTGGTTTTTTGAAGGATCCATATTCCAGAGTAGAGTCTGGTTGTAAGCCCTCTCTATCTGGTGACATGGAAGAAGAATGATTCCAAGTGGGGTCCTGAACAACAACAAGGTTTTGGACAAATTAAACAGTACATTGTTCATGCAGTAGCCCTTGAGCCAGTCAGGATGGGACAGGATTTAAAAAGCGTGCTCTACAATGCAGCCAGGAGAATGGACCTTCCTGGAGTCCCTCTCAAGAAGTACTTGGAGGCACTCAAGGACAGCCTTGGGGCTTCTGAACGTCAGCAATACAAATGATCCAAGGAATCCTACAGCCTGGCTGAAAAAGCTTATCTGGAAGCTTATGAAGAGGATCAATCTGCTTCAGAAGTGATTGGCACCAAATACAGGTTCTCCTGGAACCCTGGCTGCCCCATGCTGGGCTGGGTATTCAGAGGGAAAGTTCCTTCCACGCTTCCTGCTGCTGATGCTATGTGAAGTAAGTGGGTTGTGCTTGATCACACAGCAAGCTCAAATAGGAAATCCAAATCACCAGAAGTCATCATGGACTGGTACAAAAGAAAAAAATTCAGATTATCATTAGAAGAGGAGCAGGAGGTAGTGGTGACATATGCTGAGGAGACCTTACCATATAATCAGCTNCCTTACCATATAATCAGCTACCTAAAAAAGAGAAGCTATATTCTCTTTACCAACAGCTTGTGCCATGGATATGTCAAAAATGGAAAGCTGCTGTATGGAGTCCTATATAGCAAGTTGCAAAGCTGTTGAGGGAAAAAGTTGGATCAAGTCAAGTTACAGAGCTTAAAGCCGTCCACCTGGCTTTGGATATTGCTGAATGAGAGAAGTGGCCAGTGTTCTACCTCTGCCCTGACTGGTGGATGGTGGCAAATGCTCTGTGGGGATGGCTGGAATGATAGAAAACAGACAATTGGCAGCACAGAGGGAAACACATCTGGACTTCT
>VXBQ01002757.1:17806-32717 GCA_013400175.1 Phainopepla nitens
GAGCCCCTGTCCCTGCAGCTCCCAGCCACAGGAGCACCCTGGGCACACAGCAGGTGTCCTGGAGCCCCTGTCCCTGCAGCTCCCAGCCACAGGAGCACCCTGGGCACACAGCAGGTGTCCTGGAGCCCCTGTCCCTGCAGCGTGTCCCAGCTGTGATCACAGCACCCATGGGCTGCAGTTCAAAGGCACAGCAGGAGCTCTGTGTGTGCTCTGTGCCTCTGAAGCCAAGGGACAAAATGCAGTATCAAGGGAGTAGTTAAATGAGCCAGCTTTGATCTAGGACATGAAAAGAGCAGAAAAAGCTTTTTTTCCTCCTTTTGATAAAGGTTAAATTTCAGCTATCAGGAAACCTAATCTGTGAATTTTGCCATTCAAGGCACTCCACAAAGGCCAGGTTGGAGGAGCCTGGGACAGTGGAAGGTGTCCCTGCCCGTGGCAGAGGGGTGGAACGAGATGGTTTTATAAAGGTATTTCCCAGCCAAATCAGCCTGCAGTTCTGATGTTACACCGAGCAGCACAAAGGCATCTGTAGCCCCTGATGTCAGAAAGGCAGAGGGTGTGGGGTTCAGGAGAGCACAGAGCAGCACACACAGTGCAGGCACCACGGAGAGGAGCAGAGGATGCAGCCAAGTGTTTCCTCATAAATACCCAAGGCTGGAATTCCAAGGAGCTGGCTGTGAGAGAAGTGGTGCCAGCTGGGCAGATTTGGTCTCTGCTGGCAGCACATGGGCAGACCCCCTCACTGATCCTGGAAACACCCCCTGCTTTGCAGGCCAAATATTCAGCTTTTTCCCCTCAAGTTCATCCCCACAATTAAGGAAATGGCCACTTCTCTCCACCAGCTTATCGTGGCCAAGCAAAGGTGAGAGCAGCTCATCAGCCCCATCCCACCCCAGGAATTCTCCCTGATACCCAACATAAACAAACCCTCCTGGCACTGCTGGAAGCCCCTCACCTGTCACTTGTCCCTGGGAGAAGAGCCCGACTCTCACCTGGCTCAGGTGAGGCGCAAACGGGAACCAGAATTCCATCAGAAATGGGGAAAAAGGAACAACTCCTTCCTGTCGGGGCTCCTTCCTCTCGGGTGATTATGATAGGTTTGTGTTGGGATTAAATGAGGTAGATGGGATTTTTAGGTTTTGGTTTTTAGATTTGTTGTTTATTATTTTTTTATTTATATTGTAGTGAGTTTGTTAATATATTAGATTAGTATATTAGGAAAAAAGGTATTAGAAGTTATAAGACTTGTAGTTTTAAGGTTTTTTAACAGATATTTATTAGCTCTTTTTATGTATTTTAATTTTATTTTATTATTAATAATTAATTATTTGTTGTTTATGTAGTATTTGTATTGTGGACTTTTTAAATTTAATCATTTTGTGCTATCAAATATTCAGTGCCTCACCGGAGCCAGGTGCAATTCCCCCCGCTGGCTGTTGCTGCTTCCCTGGTGGCATCGCCCGGGCTGACTGCTCCTTTTTTGGGGCCAGGATGCTGCTGTGGAGCTGGTTTGTGTGCTGCAGTGCCCCTCTCCTGCGTGCAGACACGGTGCCTGTCCAACCTGGCCTTGGTGGAGTGCCTTGAATGGCAAAATTAACAGATTAGGTTTCCTGAGAGTTGAATTTAACCTTTATCAAAAGGAGAAATAAAAGATTTTCTGCTCTTTCCTTCCTTTCCAAGGTTCCCTTCCACACGGATCTCAGCGTCCCCTCTGGGATGTGGGGACTGTGACCCCGGGGAATGCTGGGCTGGAGCAGGAGAACCCCAAAATCCAAACAGTGAGGAGGAGCAGTAAAGTGTAAATTATCCCTTCACAAAGGAGCTGCACATCAAAGGCTACAGAAAAGCTGGGATGTGTTTTTCCAACCAGGACCACGAGGTCGCTGTCGAGGATCCAAATTTATCCTGCTACCCTAATTGAACCAAATAACGATCTGGATGTGCTGTGAGAACCCAGCAACACAAAAAGCTCACAAAGAGCTGCTCCAAAGGATTCTCTGGCACAGGACACTCGAGACCCTGTGGAGGAGCGGGGCCCTGCTGGCTGTGCTTCCATGAAATATTAACAATTCAGCAGCACGAGCGAGGGAACAGCGAGTGACACCAGAGCGGGGATGATTACAAGTGCTCTGGCAGCCAGGATTAGAATTCAAAGTGATCCTGATAAATTGGAAAATGGTCGGAAATCAAAGAGACAAAATTCGATAGAGACAAGTGCACATACAAATGAGAGGAAAACAAATATTCCGATCCGGCAGTGGGGCCGGGGAAAGCAGCCGTGTGACAGCTGCAAGCAAACTGAGCAGAGTTAATAATGTCATCCTGTCACCAGCCCGAGCTGCTGGCACCTGTCACATCTGCAGAGGAGAGCTCCTGCTCCTTTGGGGGACGGGCTGAGGGGGGAATCCAGCTCCTCGGAGGAGCAGGGCTGGGATTGGGGGGCACAGAGCTGAGCTCAGAGCTCACACTGCTCCCCGGAGGGACAGGGCTGGGATCGGGGGGCACAGAGCCGAGCTCAGAGCTCACACTGCTCCCCGGAGGGACAGGGCTGGGATTATGGGGCACAGAGCCGAGCTCAGAGCTCACACTGCTCCCCAGAGGGGCAGGGCCGGGATCGGGGGGCACAGAGCTGAGCTCAGAGCTCACACTGCTCCCCGGAGGGGCAGGGCTGGGATCGGGGCTCAGAGCCGGGCTCAGAGCTCAGACGGGAGAAGCTGTAACTCCGCAGAGAGCTGTGGGACACCCTCATCAGGGAGTGGTGCAGACGCTCCCCTGCCGGAATTTTGGGACGGGTGTGACACGGTTCGGTGCCTGTGACCGGGGACAGAGCCAGCCCTGCCTCAGCCAGCACCACGGACAGCAGCATCGCACAGCTCCGCCCCGGACAGCACTCGCGTGTCCCCGCCAGCAAAGGAAACCCAGAACAGCCCTGAAACCAGAAAGGATCCCAAAATTATCCCTCACCAGTTTGTTTTCCCCTAGAAAACAATTTTTTGTGGCCCCCAAACTCCCCTAGATGTCAAATCCCTGCTCCTAAAGGGCTGTGGGAGGTTCACCCCACCAGCACAGTGCAGCTAAAAGCAGAAGGCTCTCCACCTTCTGCGGACACATTTGCACTTTTCTTACCTTAGTGCATTCCTTTTATTCATTTTAGTTTTAGTTTTGATCACAAAACCACAGAGGGGACCTCAAAGCCCACCCAGTGCCAGCTCCCAGCTCCACAGGGATTGGGGATTATGGGATTCTCATTATGGGATTGGGGGCAATGGGGTTTAGGGCCTGAGCTGCCCGTGGCACCCCAATGTCCCAGAGAGAGCCACAGGTGAGATCAGTTCTGACCTGCAGCACAAATCAACGGGCCCAGAGACGGCTCCTGAGCAGGACAGGAATATGGGGACTAGGAGGGGGCACGGTGAGGGGGTCTAAGAACCAGGGATTAGCTAATCCACTGGAATTCCCACACACCCCTGTGCCTGATCGTGGGACATAGCAGGGCTGGAATTCCCAGGGCAGCTGGGGCTGCCCCTGGATCCCTGGAATGTCCAAGGCCAGGCTGGACACTGGGGCTGGAGCACCTGGGACAGGGGGAGGGGGCCCTGGGACAGGAGGAGGTGTCCCTGGGACAGTGGGAGGTGTCCCTGGGACAGGGGGAGGTGTCCCTGCCCATCCAGGGGTGNCCTGGGACAGTGGGAGGTGTCCCTGCCCATCCAGGGGTGGCACTGGCTGGGATTTAAGGTCCTTCCTTCCCAATGCAATCTGTGATTCCATGATCAATCTTTCCATCATCACAGCCTGGCAATCCAATCTTTATCCCAAGTCCACAATCTTTATCTTTATCTTTATTTATTTATATTATCCCAAAGCCCAGGATAACACAAATTCCTCCTTCCCCGAGGAACCTGTGGGGGAACATTTTGAGTTCATCACTCACAGTGATGACCCAGAGCACACCTTAAACTCAGGTTTAACTGCAGCAGGGCTGGGCCTAAGGCAAGATAAGCAGGAGCTGGATTTCCTGCATTCATCCCAGCACTTCCATCAAAGATCTCTTCCCTCACCTTTGCAAATAGGGGACGATGGCAATTTGTGCTGTGCATTAAAACCCTGGCAGCGCTGTTCTCTGCCATCAGGACTGCATTGGGAAGCTCCGTGTTCCCAAAGGGAAGATTAAAGTGCAGCTCTAACAGCCTGATTTGTTCTTCAGCAGAGCGCTCTGCTGCGGCTTGGAACAAAATATTCCCATCAGGAAAGGTCCAGGAGAGGGGCTGAGAACAGCTCCTTCACTGCTCCCCTCCTGAGGGAGGAGAAAGCCACATTTTGTGTTGTGTGCAGGAGCTCTCTGGAACACCAGAGGGTTGGAAGGTGTGGGTGGGTGACCCGTGGCACGGGGAATGGCAGGCTCCTGGGAGGAGCTGCAGGCAGGTGAGGCAACAGGGAAGGCTGAGGTGGCTTTTTTAGGGACTTGCCCTCCTCAAGGGCTTTGCCAACTACCTGGGACAGCAGCAAGGACAGGGACTGAGGCCAGGAGAACCCAGAATTAATAATAATAACAATAATAACAATAAATATTATTAATAAAGATAATATTAAGAAAAGCCAGCTAGGCTTGGGCAGCAGCACCGGACCCACAGCAGCTCTGCAGCTCCTGGGAAGTGCCAGGGGAGATCCTGGGGACCCTCCCAGCTCTGCCTGCTGGGAGAAGCAGAGGTCTGTATAGATGTAACTGAATCCAGGAACGAGGAAAGGAACAACCACAGAACCTGCTGGAGCTGCTCAGAGCACAGCCTCACACAAGTGACAGCTCTGAGTTCTCTGCAGCCTTCCCTCCATGACCCACCCCTGGTAAATTCAGGTTGGACTGGATGGATAAAGAGTGACAGACCCTGCAGGGAGGGTGATCCACCTCACCAACCCTTCCTGGTAGCCCTGATTTCCCCAGGAATTCCAGCACTTCACCTGAAGGGGCTCCAGGAGAGCTGGAGAGGGACTGGGGACAAGGGACAGAGGGACAGGACACAGGGAGTGGCTTCAGTGCCAGAGGGCAGGGATGGATGGGAGATTGGGAATTGGGAATTCCTGGCTGGGTTGGAATTCCCAGAGCAGCTGTGGCTGTCCCTGGATCCCTGGCACTGCCCAAGGCCAGGCTGGACACTGGGGCTGGAGCAGCCTGGGACAGTGGGAGGTGTCCCTGGGACAGTGGGAGGTGTCCCTGCCATGGCAGGGGTGGCCCTGGCTGAGGTTTAAGGTCCCTTTAACCCAAACCATTCCATGGTTCCATGATCTCTTTCTGACTCTCCTCTCTGGATCACATTCCAATTCCCTGGAGAAACTCCCCCAGTCCCTCAGGGCGCTGCTGTGAGCCCTTCCCTGACCCATGTGGCCCTGGGGTTTGCACTCCCAGCCCTTCCCTGACCCATGTGGCCCTGGGGTTTGCACTCCCAGCCCTGACCCACGGAGCTGCTCCAGGGCCGCTCCCTCCCCTGTCCCCAGCCAATCCAGGCTGGAACGACAGCTGGGTCAGCTCCAGCAGAGGATCTCTGCCTCTGGTGTCACATTCAGCCCCAGACTGAGCTGGGCCTGCAGCCAGGAGCCACCCCCGGAGCTGAACCCCCTCCTCATGCTCTGCTTCTCCCCCGGGATCCAACACTCCCTGCTCCTTTTCCTGGGAGGTGAATCACCAAGCTTTTGCCACCTCAGCTGCTGCTCTTCCCACCCAGCCCAACACCAACGCCTCAGCCTGCCCTGGAGTCCCTGCAGAGCGCAGGGGGAGCGCACAGAGCTGCTCCCAGGCTGCACCCACAGAGTCTGACCGGCGAACCCTGTGCCAACAGGTCCCAGTTTCCAGAGAAATGGCAGATATCCCACTGGAAAACACGATCAGCTCTCGGGAACGCGCTGCCTCGCGCTGGTTCCTTACCAAGATGGGGTTTGTTTGCGTTCTCCCCCAGTGCTTCCTAAATTTTCATTAACACTTGCTGTCCCTGGGAAGGACCCCTTCCACTTTTAATCTTAATTAGCAGAGAACCCAAACTCCTGCCAAGCCTTGTGCTGCTCCATCACAGAGCTGGAAATGGGTTGGGAATTTTGTGCCGCACCAGAGCCACCGATTTTTTAATTTTTTTTTTCTACTGCTATAAAAATGATAAAAAGTACCAGAAAATGAGGGTTCCAGGAGCAGAAAATGAGGATTGCAGACACCTGGCAGAAGCCAGCCCCAGGGTGGGCTGGAGGCTGCAGTGGAGTGGCTGGTGCAGAGCTCAGCCCCTCTGCAGATATTGAACATTCTCGGGCTCTTTTCAGGAGCTCTGCCCATAAAAGCCAGACATAAAGGGACGGCAGGCAGAGCTTCCAGCAGGATCCAAAGGCGGCAGCTCAGCACACAGAGAGTGATTAAAGGGCCAATTAACATACAAGCAATGTATCTCCTGACCAGCAAAAAGGAGCTGTGCTCAAAGTGAGCTTTATTGACTCAGCTTTTCCCAGCTGATTTATTTGGGAGAGAAAATGAGGCACAGCTTTTTTCCCAAGCAGGTTCACCCTGTTTTTATCATGTCTGCTTTATTGAGCGTTTCTCTCTGACTTTGTCCTCTTACAACACAAAGTTACAATAACCAGGAACACACATTTTTCTGGATAAATCCATCATTGCCCCCAGGCAGGAATTGCAGAGGCTCTAAAGGCAGCCTGGGCTTTGCTGGGCTGCTCCTGGGCTGGCCTGGAGAGCAGAGCTGGATGTGGAAAATGCTGTGGAGGAAGAGCAGGTGCCCTGGAAAAGCACCAAAGTGAGCAGAGAGAGAGGGATGAGAGTTTCCTTGTCATAAATCCCAGAATCCCAGAATCCCAGACTGGTTTGGGTTGGAAGGGACCTTAAATGCCAGCCAGTGCCACCCCTGCCATGGCAGGGACACCTCCCCCTATCCCAGGGACACCTCCCCCTGTCCCAGGCTGCTCCAGCCCCAGTGTCCAACCTTGGGCACTGCCAGGGATCCAGGGGCAGCTGCTCTGGACACCTGTGCCAGTGTGTTCCTATGTCCATCTTTATTTTTTGTGTGTTTATCTCTGGCCTGGAAATCCAGAGGAAATCACCTCCCATTCTCCCTGTTCTTGCATATTTCTAAAGAAAAAAAAATCATTATTATCTTTAAACTTCACATTGTTAAACCTCTGGGTGTTCTCCCACCTCCAGACTCTGCGTGGGACACCCAGCTTAGAAAATGTCACATGCACTGGTCAGAAAAATAACAATCTGAAAATGGCTCTAAAGAGCTGGCAGAAAACAAATGAGGGAGTGCAAATATCTGAGAAAATCAGTTAATCAAAAAGATTATAAACCCAAGGCAATAAAACTATTATTTCCCTAAAACATATCATTAGCTCTAATACTCTGCTGCCTGATTTTATTGAAACTGAGGACGTGACAGGTTTAAAAATTCAGAGATTTCTCTGTTTTAAAGTTAGGAAAAAATACATATGACTGATGGGGAGAGGAGAAGGAGCTGGGCAGGAATTCAGATTCCAGAGAGGGCTCCTTTCCCTCATCCCCCTTCTCAGGGCAGGGGGGTCCTGGCAGCCCCTCCTTGGGTTAGGGGAGGGAAACCTCCTCGTGGGCCATTTGATAAACCAGGAGCTGATAAATTTGATTTGAGCCAATTTGATAAATCAGCAGCTCTGTGTTTGATCCAGATAAATAAATTATTGGTTATGGATGACAGCACTGCAGGGGCAGCTCCAGTGACACCCCACGGGTTCCCAGCAGGCAAACCCATCCCTGCAGGAAGAACTGGGTTATTTCTGTGGCAGAACCCAGTGCAGGGTGTTTGTCTCCATGGGGATGGCTGGAGTGGCTTTCCCAGAGCTGATCCCATGTGTGCGATCCCATTAACCCCTCCACGGAGGCAGGGGAGGCCCAGCCCCATCCCCACACCCCAGGGCAGCCTGGGCACCATGACACTGCTCCTTCCTGCAGGATCCACCCTGGAATCTGCTCATGCCAGCACAGAACCTCCCCTGCCTTCCCTGAGGGTGACCAAAGGCCAGCCCGACCCAGCCGTGCTCCGCCAGCCTCCAGCACCCTGAGAGCAAAGCTCAGAGGGAGCCCCAAAGGAAAGCAGCCCTTGAGAGGAACAGCAGCACCTTCCTCGTGCTCCAAAACCCACAGGACAGAGATTGAAAGCACTCCAATATCCCAAAACTCAGCTGAGGCTGCTGCCTAGGGAGGCTGACCTGGAACCAGAGACTGGGTAGAATAAAAGGATAAAAGGGATTTATTTCAAGGATCCAGCCTGGGCAGTGCAGGAACCCCTTGGGACTGCACCCAAGTCAAACCCACACATGGGCACAAAATGGATCCTGGGCACGAGGCCTCACACTTTGATAGGTTTGGGTCCATCAGCAGATTGGAGTGAATTGTCCAATTCCAGCTGCAGGTGATGAAGCTCCATCCTCCTTGTTCCCTCTCTTCCTTCACTGCTGTTTCCACTCTTGGGCCTCAAATTTGTCCTTGGTGTCCAGCTGGAAAGGAATTGTTTTGTGTCCCTGCTCTGTGCAGAGAGCTCCCCAACCTTTAATATGAAACCCAGAAATACACATTAAAACAGTACATAGTCAAAAAAAATATAAAAGCTCAAACTGAAGGCATCAAGGCCACTCTGCTGCCCAGCACCCCAGGGCCTGCTCCCTCAACCCAGAGCCCTGCCAGGCACAGGCAGCACCCTCCTCTCGTGGGGCACCCCAGAGGGAGCCCTGGCTCCTCCAGCCCAGAAGGGCTTTGAGAGCAGAAGGATGTGGGGCAGCACCTGCAGTAAAAGCCCAGAGCTGCTCCAGGAACAGGGCATTTCCATGGAACTAAAATGGATCCACCTCTGACTGCCTTGGCAGGATGGGTCTCATCGAGGCTGGACTGCATAAATAATCTCATTAGTGCTCTCCTCCTGCCCCTCTGCTTACAGTCAGGAATGAGGTTCTGCTTTTCTCAGGAAATTATTCACGATGTTTATTCATGGTCCTGCTTTTCTCAGGGAGCTGGGATCCTGGGAGGTGTTGGGGTGAATTCCAAGCACAGGCGAGTGCCAGACAGGAGAGGTGGTGGGGACTGGAAGGAGCTGCAGGGATGGGATGGGATGGGATGGGATGGGATGGGANCCAAGCCCCAGTGTCCAACCTTGGGCACTGCCAGGGATCCAGGGGCAGCCACAGCTGCTCTGGCAATTCCAGCCCAGCCAGGAATTCCCAATCTCCCACCCATCCCTGCCCTCTGGCACTGGAGCCATTCCCTGTGTCCTGTCCCCCCATCCCTCGTCCCCAGTCCCTCTGCAGCTCTCCTGGAGCCCCTTCAGGCCCTGCCAGGGGCTCTGAGCTCTCCTGGATCCTTCTCCTCTCTAGGTGAGCCCCCCAGGCTCTCCCAGCCTGGCTCCAGCCCTTGGAATATCTCCATGGTCTCCTCTGGAGGTCTCTCCTTTGAAGCCAGTTTTAGACAGAAATTAAGGGTTAAAGGCACTTGACCTTTTTAATTTCTCCAAGGGAAAAGTAAGAGCCAATTCCTCTGTGTTCTTTAGAGCTATCACAGGCAGGTGATTCTGATACTTTAATTTAGCAAAAAAAAAGTCATAATGAGAAGCAAAGGCTGGAAGGTGAAACTAAACAAACCTAGAGTAGGAATAAAGTTAATTAAGCATTGAAGGCAGTAACCTAATGCGGAGCAGATTCTCTATCATCTGAAGACTTAATAAAACGATTATCCTTGAAGAGATGCCCCACCTGGAGTGTGCAGGTTTCCTGAGAGGGAGCAGAGAGCGAGGACAGCCCTTGCTGAGTGCTTCCCACACTTGGCAGGGTCCTGCACTGGGGCTGGGAATGGGGCTCAGCTCTCCCCACAACAAAGCTCCCTGTGCTCCTTTCCTGGGCCATGAGGGAAATCCTGGCTAAGGCTTTCCAGGGGTTCAGAGGCTGATCTGCAACTCCAGCCTGGAGCAAAGGAGGCTCAGGGGGCCCTTGTGGCTCTGCACAAGTCCTGCCAGGAGGGGACAGCCGGGGCGGTCGGGCTCTGCTCCAGGAACAGGGACAGGAGGAGAGGGAACGGCCTCAGGCTGGGCCAGGGCAGGCTCAGGGTGGGCACAGCAGGAATTTCCCCATGGAAAAAGTGGACAGGGATTGGAAGTGCCCAGGGAGGTTTGGAGTGCCCAGCCCTGGAGGTGTCACCTGGAGGTGGCACTCAGAGCTCTGGGCTGGGGACAAGGTGGGCACTGGGCACAGCTGGGACTGCCTGGGCTGGGAGGGCTTCTCCAGCCTCAGGGATCCTGGGATTTTGTACCAAAGCCCCTTTTAAAACCAGGTGTTGTCCATCCCAAGCCCTTCCCTGGCACTCCTACCCGGAGCTGCTTCCCAGTGACTTTCAGCAGCCTTGGGCTGCTCTGTGCCCTGGGGAAGGCCAGGACATCCACCTTTTCCAGGCCTCAGCTGCTGCCGGGCTCTGGGCAGCAGTGGGGTGACAGGAAGGCAGCAGGATGTTCTCTGCAGCCTCTCCTCCATCCTCGGCTCAGGCAGAATCCCATCCCACCCACACTGTGCCAAGGTCTACAGCCTGCCCCGTACACAGAACCCTCCCGCAGCCAGCGGTCACCCAGGCTTCCCAAAACAGAGAGAGCTCCCAAGAGCAGAACCATTTCAGAAATGCGCCAAAACCACAATCACCTGACAGACCTTCTTTTACACAGGAGCCATTTCACACATGCTGTGCATTTTGTGAGAGGAAAGGGAAAACAAGGAGCAGTAAATGAGCCAGGGAAGGCTCCCCTTGTCAGCAGAGTGAGTCACAAAGTCCCCTTGTCACCCCCCAGCCTCTGGCATCCTGAGTATTCCCTCAGTCATCCATGAGGGATGAGATACAACATGAGAAACAATCCTGGCACAGGGTGCCCAGAGCAGCTGGGGCTGCCCCTGGATCCCTGCAAGGCCAGGCTGGACACTGGGGCTGGAGCAGCCTGGGACAGTGGGAGGTGTCATTGAATGGGATTTAAGATCCATTATTCCAAGGTTTTTGCCTCAGTCCTGCATCCCCAGGACAGCCCAGCTCCTGCTCACAGCCTCTCCCAGCGTTGCTCTGATTGTTCCTTCTCCATCTCTCACCCCTGCAGCTTCCCCAGCTTCCCTCCCAGCTCCCAGGCGACCGTGCTGCTGTTTGGGGATGTTTTCCAGAGCCCTCACAGGATGGGATTTCTTCAAGAGCCTCTGCACAGCTGAACTCCCTCCTTATTACTGCAGCTCACATCATGAAGGAGCTGCACCTGGGCTGGCAATAATCAAAAAATGCCACGGAGCAAACTCCCAGGAGGACGCTGAGAAAACTTCAGCCCAAACAGGGCCCTGATCAAAGCAGGAAAATGTGAAAGCATTTGACACCCAGGAACTCCCCTGTTATGCTGCTGGCAGGTGAGAGCTGCCTGCTTGGGCTGAATGCCTTTAAAAGAACCCAAATTTTCCAGAATTTATAGCTACTGACTCCAAAAAGAGTTCTGTGAATAAGCACCTTCTCGGCAAACAGAATTAGCAGAAGTAGGGCAGAGGGAGGAGGAGTGGCTGGAGGTGCCCCAAGGGTCACAGCCCATATTCTGTGTTTATTTATAGATGTCCTAAATAGCAAATTGGGCTCTGTTTGTTCTTCCCACAGCCTGGCTGGGGGGGGGCACGGACAGGGCAGGAGCGGGGAAATCCGGAAATTTGGAAATTCCGAAATTTTTGGAAATTTGGCTCTCCTGGGTGCCGGGATCACACGTAGCACTAATTAATCTCCAGTCTGACCGTGGAAATAACTTCCCACTGGGCTTGTAGGGCTCCTCCCAGGAGCTGTTCCCACCCTGTTCCCTGTCCCAGTCCCACTCTGCTCAGTGTCACTGGGCCACCAGCTCAGTTCTCAGACCCAGCTCACCTGGGGGCCTGGCTCAAGCCAAAATTATCCCTACTCCATATCTGGCTTTATGGCTGTGCTCATATGACTCCAGCCAAGGCTTTGTGGGGGAAAATTTCCTCTAAAATGAAAGTTTGTCAATAAAAAGCTCTTTCCAAGCGGCCTCCCACAGCGCCTGCCTCCGGGAGATCCATCAGCAAACGCTCCCTCCGTGGGCTTTCCACAGGACTTTGCTCTAATAAAAAGTGAACTTATTGACAAGCTTTCCTGGCTGTTCTCTCCCAAGCTTTTGTAAAGATATAATTGTCAAGATGATATAGATTTATTTGGCATCCTGGCTAGGCCTGAGAAATTACAGCTGCAGCTTCCTGTCAAACTCACGCCTTCAGCCAAATTGGGCTGAAATTGTGCACCAGTGCTCACATGGAAAACTGCAGGAGACAGCGTTTCCAGGGCCCTGGCACTAAGGGGGAAAGGGAAAAAGAGGAAAAAAGAAAAAAAAAAAGAGAATTGCAATGTTATGTTTAAAGTCAAAAAGGAGAAAAGAAAAACTTCTCTTTTTCTTGGATGGCCAGGCCTCTGGTGGAAAAACACTGGGAGCAGAATGCCCAAAAAACTGCCCTGGAAGTGACCAGGCTGGACATTGGGCTTGGAGCAGCCTGGGACAGTGGGAGGTGTCCCTGCCACGGCAGGGGTGGCACTGGCTGGGATTTGAGGGCCCCCCCATCCCAAATCATTCTGGGATTTAAGGTCTCTGCAAGGTTTGGATTTTTTGGATTATTTTTCTTTGTCCATGTGCAAGGAATGGGGTGAGTCAGATTATAAACGTGCACTTTGTAAAGGACATGAATATTCGAAGAGAACAAGTTCTGAACATCCCTCTCTGCCTAAAGCCAGACCTGGCCCCACCAGGATGGGGCTGGAAAATCCCCCTGGGTCAGAAGTGCCACAGCGAGCAGGCTGTCAAATGAGACCCAAAACATTTCCTTCATTTCCACACCCATCCACATTCTTATTAGTGAAATATTCCTGGAATCTTCACCTCCACCCAAAAATATCCTCATTTTTAATTCTTTTTGGTGCCAGCTCATTCCAGCCTCCCCTGCAGCCCCGGGACCACTGCGAGCCCTGCAGACCTGGTGGTCCTGTGAATATTTAATCCTGGAGAAAAGAGGAACTGAACCAACCCCTGCCAGGTTTTAGACCACGGAATTCTGCCACGGAGTTTCACCCCTGGCACCTGGTGCAGCAAAATCCCAAGGACCTGGGTGCTGGATGGAATTCCAGCTGAGGAATCCTCCCCCACTCCCAAATCCGTTTAAAGTGGTGAAGCTGGGGTGAAATCCCCCTGATTCCTGATCCCAGATCCCATCCTGCAGCAGTCCCTGTCCCCTCAGGATTTGCACACAAAAGCCAAATTGATTTGGGATCACCCTGGGCACCTTCCCAAGAGCTGCCCGTGCACACAGCAGAGAACTTTTGTCTGCTCTGCCTCTGCCTGAACCTGAGCAGACACTTTCAGTGCTCCCAGAAAAATTAAGTGGGGAAGAAGTAACTCTGTCCTTTACCTCCCTCCCTCTTCAAATGATTTTTCTTTCATTTTTTAAAGCACTACCCAAGGCTGTTCTCTGCAAACTTGATCATTCTGTGCAAAACCTACTTAAAATTCTCTGCTGCTCCTGAGAAATGGCGCAGCACACGGGAGCCTGGGAATTTTAAGCATCCTTGGTGTTTGTTGTTACATTTGCAGTCACCGAGGCAGGGAAATATCCGGCTGCTCCTTTTGCCCAGACCTGCTCCATTCCTCGCTGCATCCTTGGAAGTTCCAGCACGTTAACTGTGACCTTTGACTGTTCCAGAGGCCTGGGGGCACGGCTGGAATGCTGCACACACTGTTCAGAATAATCGTGGTTTTAATGGAGGTTTGTGGATCTGGATCCCGGCTGGTTGGGAAGGGAATGCAGGAACCACCTCCCTCAGGGCGGGAGGAGAAGGTGATGTGGGCAAGATAAACCACAGGATTAGAATTATATCTTATCAGTTCAGGTTGTTGGCATGACCCTCTCCTTGAGAGATTTTAGATAAATGTGTTTTGGACTTTTTAATTTTTATTATTTTATTTTTTTTTATGTAAGTCTTTTTCCTTACAGACATTTTGAAAGATCCAGACAGGATGGGGAAGGTGCTCCCCCACTCTGGCTCTGGTGAGGCCCCACCTGGGCACTGCTCCTGTTTTTAATCTGATTCCATGGACCCTCCAACTGCAAGTTCCCCAAAGGAATCCTGCCTTTATTTATCCCAGGGGATAAATCAGACACAGGCTGTAAAATGAACACCTTGTAGAGTTCCTTGGAGAGTGATCCTGATCTCCAGCAGGAAAACAGCAAGAGGTTCTTCCCTCTCTGCAGAAAAGAACATTTAAAATATACTAAATAAAGTTTTTCTCAGAAAACAGGGGTGGATGGGATGTTGGGAATTGGGAATTCCTGGCTGGGCTGGAATTCCCAGAGCAGCTGTGGCTGCCCCTGGATCCCTGGCAGTGCCCAAGGTTGGACATTGGGCTTGGAGCAGCCTGGGACAGTGGGAGGTGTCCCTGGGACAGTGGGAGGTGTCCCTGCCATGGCAGGGGTGGCACTGGCTGGGATTTAAGGTCCTTTTGAGCCCGAACCATTCCGGGATTCTGGGATATCGGCCAGCATTCCCTACAGCAGGGCACTGCTTTTCTGGAAAGCTCTGGAGAGTTTCACCGAGGATCAGCGGAGTCAAACTGAGCCAAGAGACCTCGCCAGGCTCTGAAGGGAGGAATTCCCGTTATCAGAGCCACGAGGATGTGGAAGCTCCCACCCCGAGTCCCTCCTGTCCCTCCTGCGGTGTCCCTGCAGCGGGGCCGGGCTGAGCCGGGACATCCATCAGCTGCAATTCATCCTCCCAGGGGAACACGCCTCTGCTGCCCGATTAGGGTGCTGGGAGGGATGGAAGCACAGGAAAATTGCTCACCGTAATTAGTCC
>VXBQ01002760.1:578-16545 GCA_013400175.1 Phainopepla nitens
CCCTTGGGGGTTCCCGCAGTGACCCGCAGCCTGTCCCCGGGGTGCAGCCCTGGGTGCCCGCAGTACCCCGCAGCCTGTCCCCGCTGTGCAGCCCTGGGTGCCCGCAGTGCCCCGCAGCCCGACCCCAGGGGTGCCCGCAGTGCCCCGCAGCCTGTCCCTGGGGTGCACCCTTGGGGGTTCCCGCAGTGCCCCGCAGCCTGTCCCCGGGGTGCAGCCCTGGGTGCCCGCAGTACCCCGCAGCCTGTCCCCGCTGTGCAGCCCTGGGTGCCCACCCTGCTCCTCGCTGCAGCAGGTGACTCAGCTCGCCGCAGGATCTCCACTAAGGCGCGGTTCCTGGTAGATGAAGGCGATTTTGCTGCAACTTTCTTGTGTCTCCACTTACCAAGAAGCACTTGGGACTCGATCTTATTTGTATTACTCTTCACCACTTAATGACCACTCGGGATAACTCCTCGTGTTGTTTAATGTCCTGGGTTATTCCGCTGTAGACTTGGGATACTTAGACCTTAGTGACAGAGACCCTCTCAGAAGCCTTCCACGATGTGAGGGAAGTGCAAGGGGTAAATCAGCCTAAAGCCCAAACTACCCGGGGGCAAGATAAATGAGCAAAAAACCAGGGATGGGAGTAGGAGGAAAATGATCCAGCTGCACACAGACCGTGCTCTGATATGCCAGGTGCCACATAATTTCTTTCAAAGAAGAAACAAGGGGGTTGAGATTGACATTGTCCATCCACAGATAGGAGAGGGGTTAAAATATTTCCAGATCGGCGAGTTTCTTAGCTTCCTGTTGTTCATTCAAGAGTCTGCCAGGCACCTTTATTAAAGGTACTGCTCAGATTTTTCTAGGTGACAGTTCATGAATGAGCATTAAACATTTACACCCTGTTCACAGTTTGGCGTGTTAGCCTCCTTAGCACCTGTTAAAACACCTTCCAAAGTGCCCTGGCGCTGTCTGAGAGCATCCGATGGCTGAAGCAGGATATTCCAGCTCTGAAAGCTTCCTGCCTGCTGCTGCACCGAGAATTAAATCCTTTGCAGTGTATCCTTTTCCATTTGTGGGTTTAGCTTTTCATGTCGTTTTTGTTTGGTAAATTACAGGTACTGTGTTCTGTTGATTATGAAGTATTAACATAATTACAGTAATTCTGCCCAGTGATGCAATGCATGTAAACATGTAATTAGCACGGAGGGACAACACTGAGCAAAGTGATGACAACATGCAATAATGCAAAATGCCTTTTTCTCCCAGTCACGTGCAGTGATACAGGCTTTAGAGCTCAGTGCCTTGATTATTTCTTTAGAAGGGGTTTTGTCAGAATGTTTTGCTTCCTTCCCTCACACTGGAAAGAAAAGCATACAGAGAAAACACCGTGTTGCTTTATTCCTCAGAGTGTTTATATGTGCAACCCTCTGCATGCCCCCCAACCTACTGTATCTGATTTCCTTTGCAATATTCGGACTCCCTGCATTTGATAAAACAAACAAGTGCCCAGGCAGCTCACATTACACTCTGGAACTTTTGAAACTGCCTGAAAACTGCGAACTTTTAAGATAGGGAACAGAGTGTGCTATTTTGCAGTGGCTACTACCTCTGGCATCTATTCCCCCCTTTTAACTCAGAAAAAGCGGTGGCATTTAGTTCTCGGGACCCAGAAAAATAATAGCAACACGGGGACTTTGAAAGCCCCTCCTGTCCTCCACGCCTTCCTGATGCTGACACAGTTTTCATCGTGCTCAAGCTGCTGAGCCTTACAAGTGAGCAAAGCCCGGGCTGGTGGCTGCAGAGCCAAGGACTGTGGGTGCAGAGCCAGGGATCGTGGCTGCGGAGCAAAGCCCAGGTTAAGCCTCCCCCAGTTCAAAAGTGAGGGGCAGCAGAGATAGGGAACCTCTGCAGCGAAGGGGGCTGCTCGGTTCGCTCATTTGCATCTCAATCCCTACAATGCTCTTCCGGCTACTCACAGCTATTCCATAGTAGTGCTCTTGGCTGAGATCTGGGAACACGCTCAAAGGGTGAGGCAGCTTTTGGATGCACTGAGCTGTTTTCTGTTTGAGCTGTGAAAAGCAAACATCTTTTCAAGACAGAACATTCTGAACAGTAATTTTTTTTTTTTCATTTACAATTCAGAAAGAGCAGAACTTCACTGAAATCATGGTAGGAAAATATTGTATAATGTTGAATGGAAACATAAATCTGCAGCAAATGCTTCACACTCCTCTGAAAACAGAAGTCACTGAGTAACTACTCTCACCTAATGTGGCAGGACTGGAGATACAGGTTCTGGAAACAGCTCCCTACACTCAAACACTCGAACCCCAATAAAGCTCCACTGCCTTCCTCAAGGAGCAACTCAAAGATGAGACTCTACACAGTCACTTCAGACACTTCCTTCTAAATTCACTTTAAATATTTGCTTGTCACGGCTACCAACCCAGGCACAAACAGCAGCGATTTTTAAAGGACTTTTAAGGATTTTAAAGAGCAGGCGGCTGCCCGAGGACAACCTATTGAAGGAGAGATGACTCATTTTCCTCAGTACTCAAAAGTGCAGGTTTGAGGAAAGCAAAATCAAGTAGTGATTACAGATGGGCTCAAGCTCAGGTCTGGATTCAAATTTTCTTCAAAGCGTGGCTGTGTTTACATTATTAGGGACAAACCCCCCTGCCAAGTTGGGACCTGGCCGGAAGGCACAGGCAGGGCGCTTTCAGATGCTGGATTTGGGGTTAAGCACATCTCAGCTGAACACTCAAAGCTGCTTCAAACAGTGTGGCAGAGCTAATCTGTTGAAAGGTCTCACTCAGCCTTGCTCTCCCCAAGGGAATATGTACGGGAGAACTCCTCAAGAGCTGTGCTGGTCACTGCCCAGCCATGTGTTGGTTTCACTACGTGCCCCTGTTTTGCAATTTCCAAGCAGCCCTCTCTCAGCTGATTTATTGTCACGCTACTCAGTTTGCAGGAGGGGAATCAGGTCCTGTGGTTACAGAGCAGACCCAAGGGCTGGTGACTGGTGTGCAGCCCCTCGCTGCCTGCCAGCAAGGGAAATCTGAAACTTTGAAGGAGGAGGGGGAAGGAGGAGAAGTAGGGTATTTTCTGGAAAGGCAAAGCCATAGCTAAATAGCATGCATGGCAAAGCAGGAGGAAAAGAGAGTGGTCTAAGAATTCAAACAAGCCACAGAGAGGACAATAGACAATGAATACAGGAGCAATAGGAAATAAATAGAATTTGTAAGGTAAATCCAGTGGACAGACAGGAGTGAGCAGAGTAACAAAACAGGGAGAGGTTCAGCAGCTGAATGGACAGTGGGAAACCTTTGTGTGTGGTGAGGGGGGACCGTGTTACTTGCTCTCATGAAATTAAAATCAGTAAAGAAAATACACTCATCCATAATTGCACCCTCCTGCTCATTCCTGCCACTTCTTTAGCACTAATATCCAAGCACAATTCCTACTACGCCTAAACCACTACTGCTCACATCTTGCTTTTCTTGTTTTGTTTTGAAGGGAAAAGTTTTCGCCTTTGGAATGCAACTGAAAACAACAGTCATTTAAAGAAAAATCAGTCAATCTTTCCTAAAAACTGGTGTTAGTGCAGGCCTGAAATCCAGCTGCAGCACAGCAGCATTTCTGATGAAACCATGTTAATTTAAAAATTGCATTTTTAAGAGTGGGGCAGCATTAAAGAAGAGTTGGAAGAGGGGGCGGGGAGCAGAGCTGCCCCTCTGCCTTGGACACACACAGGCAGCTCTGACACAAACAGCTCCCACTAAATTGGCAGCTCCTGCTGCACACACAATCCAGCTTCCGCCTCTGGATGTTTGCATTGGGATCCCAACCAGCTCCCACCCAAATCAATGGATTTTGCTGTAGGCATGAAAGAGAGACTGAGGTACTTTATTGTCAGATACCTACTTAATTATTGTCAGGTAATCAATTGTCAGATAAACAGAAAAACTTTTGGAATAATAAAAAAATTCATTATTTGGACTGGCTACTTATAAGATGCAACAGCAAAATAAATTAAAAAAAAAAAAAAACAAAACAGAGATGCCCAGACTTGTGGTGTGGCCAGACCAGTAGGTGTACCTAGAGTTACACCTATCAGCCCTCTCTGCACAGCACTGTGCAAACAGGGGTGAACCACTGCAGGCAGGCAGGTTCACTTCCCAAGAATACTTCAACATTTGAGGCAAATCAGTAGTGTGGCCAATGGGTAACTTCTATTTTTTAATAAAATAATACTTTTCCCTTTCCCTTCAAGGTCCTTATTTTGATCTCCTGGGTATGAAGCAGGGTAAGACACAGGACTAACACCAGCCTTTGAGCAGGGAGATCAGGTGTGCTGTCCTGCCCTGTCCCCCAGGGCAAAGCTCCTCTGCAAGAGGAGGTAACTCAGCCCAGCCCAGGCCATCCCTGCCTCTCCATGCTGGCTGCAGAGCAAGACTGCACTCCTGGCTACACCACTCCTGATTTAAATACCTCAGTCAGGTAAAATACATCGACTGGGGAGGCTGAGCGAGGCACATTTTTGGCTAAGAGGCCTAAGGTGGAGTAGAGATTAAACCTATGCTTTGTGATAGTGCTAAACCCATGGCTTTGGGATATTAAGGAGCAGTCTCCCAAACCACAGAGCTTGGTTTGGATCAAGCCACGGGCCACAGCATCATGGTAGCAATGGTTTTGGTGCTTTTCTCTCACCATTTCCCTGCTCACAACACCTTGAACTGTTAAGCAACCCAGCCTGTGCAGACAGGAATTTGCATTTTACTCTTTGCACATCAAACTCAAAAGCAATGAAGGGAATGATGTCTGGACCCAAGCAGCCTATTGAGAGGATCAAAAAGGTAACACAAAGAACAAAAGATGGCTAAGAAACAGCTCATTCCCATCCCACATAGCAAGGCTGTCTCAGGACTGGGGACCCAGGCAGAGGATTTAGTGCCTAAGCCCAGAGCCCCCTCTGGGTGCAGGCAGTAACTCCTGCTTGCATGCCTGAGTCCAGATAAAGCTGAAGTCAAAATCAAAAACCTCTGAGGAGGCCTCAGCATATTGTTGTTTTGGGGATAGTTCTTTGCATTTCATCCACAAGAATTAGTGTTTTCTTTTCATTTCACAATAGCCTAGGTATTTAAAATGTCTGCCAAGAAGTACTCAGAAAACAGCATTTAGTCTGAGGACTCTTCAAGAGGACCAGTTGTTTATTTCTACCACTTAATGAACATTAATTTCCTGTTTTAGAAAACATAATTTATGCCACTGGTGAAGCTGATATTAATCATGATGCCTATCTCTTGGCTGGCTTAATTTTTCATTTTCTTCAGCTCCTCCAGCCTGTCTCCACTCTGCAACCTGTAGGCTCAGCCTGTGCAATCAGCTCTTGCAAAGTATTCAGCAATTTTCAGTACATGGAGGGAGACTATGACAGCAGAGGACACAGGTCCAAATCCATTAGCAGTCACTCCTCTTAATAAAAACAAAGCTAAAGAGAATATTTGTAACACTGATCTGAAAACAAGAATATATTTTCCTTTCTGCTTCAGAATTTGGACAAAACTGGTGCAAGTTACACTAAACAAATCCAGCCCCTGCCAGGATAAACAAACATTTGCAGTGTTGCTTGCTACATGCCTGTCAAGAAGTAGACACTGACATGCATTTTAATGCAACTCTCCTACAAATTGTGAAAAAATAACTGTGCACTGTGTATTCATTGCTAGGTTACCAGAAGAAGAGAGAATATTTTTGCAGACATGATGAAGTAACAAGGTAAATAATTCAACTTAATAATTTTCAAATTTCACACTTAATTTTCAACAGCAGGTCTTTTCAGAGACAGATCAACCTCAGATCTGATGACAGGGATTTTTTTAGAGCTGACAAGCTCCCATGAGGCAGATTTGGTCCATGGAGTAGTTTTTTGCAAGCCTAATTTCACCCCTAAATTCACTGACAGTTTTTGCAGGAAAAAGGCAGTGAGGTTTGTCCAGTTGTTATTAACAACAAAAGCATTTTCATTCCTTCTTAAATTCAATCACTCACTAAATGAGTGATGTTTTACCAAATATTGCAGCATTAACAGACAAAAAATGCAAAGAGCTCTGTGTAGATACCTAGTCTGTCTATCTGTCTGCACAGTGATCCTGTCAGCAGCATTCTGGCAGGAAGAGCACTAACTCTGGTTAAAGCAGATCAGGGATTGTATAACTAATCCATAAATTCTGACATTATTACATATTTGCTTAAGGAAAAACAATGGATCTGAGGATGAAATGAGGTCTGTGCTGCTGCACAAAGCAGGGTCCCTTGTGCTGCTTTGTGGCAGTATTTGCAGGGCAGATGTATCTGCAGGGGATAAAGGACCCTGCTTCACCCCCTCCCTTTTAGCACCAGCAGCAAGAAAACTCCTCAAAAGAAACCCAAAGCTTAAATGAGACTCTCTCAATTTTGCAAACTCTGCTGGAAGAGACTGTCATTTATTTCCTTTTTCTTTGGTTCAAAGCACGTGTTGACTATCATGGCTTCATTAGGTCAGATTACACTCTCATTTAAGTGCCAACAAATCTGACCAGAGATGCTCCCCTGAATAAGTAGTGGACTGAGGAAAAGGAAAGTTAGGTTCTCTGTCAGAGACCTCTCTCAGTTCCTTGCAAGATCTTCTGAAAATAATTTGTCTATATTATGATGCTGAATTGATGAGGAACTCTGAAAATCCATTGATACAAATTCATGGTACTCTGCCAATTTATTGTTGAGACTTCAGTGACAAAAACAACACAACATGAAAGCCTGAAGGTGTGGTACAAGGCCTTGCTGAGGCTAAAAAAATCTCAATTTGAAAAATCCCAATGACAGTGACAAGCCATGAGAATGAAAATATTCCAACAAAACTAACAGTAATGACTAGCAAATCAGGCAGTGCTTTTACTCAGTACAACCATCAAGCCAGAATAAATTCTAATATTTTTAGAAGATGCCATGGTCACCCAAAATCTTTTTTAAAAATGCTTTTTGAAGAAGTCCTTGAAGAAGTATCTAAGTATCAAACCTGGATTCTGTTATCTTGGTCATATATTTGTCTATGTATCTTCTGCTTTCTCATGTAGAATTCTGACTGAAAATCCAATTGAATCCATGCAAGAGTAAAGAGACCACTGTAAGACTCTGAAGGAAAGGGAAACCTCCCTACTGCTGAATCTTGTGCTCCCCAAGAAGGACTGGAGGAGGTCTCTTGTAACATGTCAGATTTTCTCATCCTCTCTCATGCTGACAAGTCTGGTTGGGCCTTATGTGGACCCAGATTACAGAATGGACATGAAAATCCATCAGCCTGTACTTCCCTGACACAACTTGTCTCACACTACCTGACATATGACCCAAGCAGATTCTTGGAGATCTCATTCATATTTAGATAAGATTCTGGTTTTAAATTATCAATCATTTAGATTGAAAGAATGAGATTATTTTCTTCCATACTGGAAGGCCTATCTCTTTCCCATTTATTGTCACATTTTTTTCTCTGCTGGACAATTTCAAGGGGAAAAAAAAGAAAAAAAGAAAAAAAAAAGGAAAAAGAAAAAGTGGAACAAATCGAAATGGTTGACGATCTATTTATCTCTAGTTCTATTTCATTTCACGCCTCTCTCACTTCACAGCACTACAACCTTTTTGAATTGCCCTCTGTGATATCCACTCCTTGTTGACCATTGCTCACTCATTCATTGCTTGTTGGATCAGCTGGGCACTTGCACAATCAAGGCTTTGTTATGCTTTCAGACAGGCTGCAGGTCACAATATTGAAGCAGCACAAGGACTGTTTCCTCTCCTGGTATTCTTCTTTCCTATTTTTTAGGAAGACACTATCCTAAACACATGAAAAAGAATATAAAGTAATTATGACAATAAATACTACCACAGCTCTCATTTAATTTGCTACACAATGTCTATTTTTCCCTTTGTCATAAAAGAGTGAAAAATTTAGAAGTCTGAAGAGTTTTTGTAAGTTGGTCAACTGAGAAACAAGAATTTCCTTCTTTGGAAAGTGCAGCAGAGCTCAGACTTATTTAACAAATCAGTGGACGATAGCTGGTGATACACCGTTAGTTGGGAACCTCAAAGAGCTGCTCTCTCCACCAGTTAATTGGCCCAAACAAAATGGAATGGACTTTTCTAACTAATAAGCACTGACAATAATGAACAGCAACTGTGGGGATGGTGGGAAGATAAAGGAATGCACATACCAAGGCTCTGCAACAGGATGAAATGTCAAAGTTCAAGTTTACGTGCATAACAACCACAACGGTCACATGGGTTGTCAGCTGCATAAATAATCTGAGAACCCAAGATGAGAACACTGACAAACACAACTTTCTACAGTTGGAGGTTTTAAAACAAAATGAAACTTCCCATTTGCATATAGAGATACCCCAGTATTTAAATACCTGTAGGGTTTGCTCCTAGGCCAGTGCTCTCAGTGGAGCTGGACACTTGGCTACCCTTGAACTCTGTCTTAGCAGGCACAGTACTGGGCAGAGCACAAGCAGCAATGTTAGCAAAAAGGTATTTTTAGTTTTTTTCACTTGAAGTCAAAATGAGGATCTTGACTTCCCAGCTGGTGAAATTAAATTTCTTTCTCTTGCGGTAAAAAAAAAATTAAAATAGTACCTTATTTGGGAAGGGAAAGTTTAGATGGAGGTTGAGTATCTGAGTTTATTATGGAAAGAATAAGAAGTAGATGAGTAAGGATTTTGTCACAGGGAGGGAGATGCAGAGTCTTTTGTGCATGGT
Source organism: Phainopepla nitens (assembly GCA_013400175.1). Taxonomy (NCBI): domain Eukaryota; kingdom Metazoa; phylum Chordata; class Aves; order Passeriformes; family Bombycillidae; genus Phainopepla; species Phainopepla nitens. The sequence continues at coordinate 9,360 of VXBQ01002760.1, forward strand.
GGTTTATTGCAGGCTCTAATGGCATCAGGATGACGTTATCAGGGAGCCTCCACACAATGAAATAATTTACTGTCATCTCTTGTATCCTGCTAGCACAGCAATGTAGTCCCCATAGACCTGCTCCTTAAACAGTTTTAATAGCCAAATTCTATCTGTAATGTCACGGATGTCACAACCTTACCTAAAAACTCTAAACTCGACACAACTGTCAGTTTATTCACACAAAATTATTGTGACCTGCTAATGTCCTTTGAAAAGATCATTGTCCAGAGAGATTTGCTGAAGTACTTTACTTCCACTCTCAGGTCCCACTGCTGCACAGAGCTCCAGCTCCCCCCAGCTCCCCCGAAGCGGGGAGAGGGAGCAGAGCTGAGCAGCTCCTGCTGGAGTCACTGCCCCCACAGCAGCCCACCCTTCCCCCAGCCGGGGGGTCCAACACCAGCATGTGCCGATGAGCCCACAGCAGGGCTGTGTCCCTGCCCTCCCCAGTGCCCCGGAGCTGTGGGCACTGCTGGATAAGATACAACAAACCATCACAGATCTGGCTTGCACAGCTCATTGGCTCCTTTCCGCACAGAGCTGCGCTCCTCACCTCAGCACCGCATGGCTCAGGCCGTCAAGCGCCCTCCTGGCCTTGAGAAGAGTTACATTCAGCAAAGAAAAAATAGAAATATGGAGTAACAGTTTTTCACCCAAAGGGAAGAGTTTCCTGTCTCTGCTCTGCTCACATCTGGTCAATTTTCTGATGAGAATTGCATCTTTGCTACTCTTTTACAACACACAGCCAATGCAGCTGTAAGGGAGTGAGCCGCTCTTTCTACTGCCCTTTGTATTATCAGCACTATTATTAGATTTAATGAAGCTGTTAAATCTGTTTTACTGAAGATGCATGAACCTGAAAACTTTTAATTTCATATCCCAGGGTGAGTGTGATGAACTGGCATTTACAGGAAAATACAGAACAGTCTTGCCTTGAAAATTAAACAAAACTGAAACAGAATTAGTCACAATAAACTGTACTTTAAGACCCACTTTTCAGAGAAGGTTCACATTTTAAGGATGATATTAAAAGATATAATAAGACATAATAAAATGTTTTTTATGGGGCAGTAAAAAGATTTAAAGAACCTATTGAATTCTGTTTTCAGTAAAGACATATTAAGTAAATGTTGCTGTATTCTCTAGAGCTATACAATTCTTGTATCTTTTCTTCAGATGCCTTTGGCTAATTCATAATTCAAAATGTTACTCATTTCTCTTCCTGCATGTCACATAAAGATGTTCATCCAATACATTGTCTATGGATCTCTTATATTGTACACATCCCAATTCCTGTTACGTATACATTCCTTTGAGGGATATGATTTATTTCTACAAGTACTTTCCCATCTTAAAATGTCAGATGCTTCCTGTACTTATATACAAAGAAGTTTAAGCTCCCAAAGGTACTGAAGTTCAACAAAATTCTGTCCGTGGATAGTAAGAACTTAGCAGTGAATCTTTGGGAAATATACAATTCCACCTACTTTCCTCAGCTCTTCAGAATAACTCGATTTTGCAAGTGTTTGACACTTCAGTCATCAAGAAGATCAAACAGAGGCATGGTTTGAAAAACAAAGGACCTAAACTGAAAGCTGGAAAGGTTTACTCTTCTTCAAGTAGAAGCATTGATTCTCAAGGGTTATCACTGGTGACACATAGGAAAATGGGAATTCAAGGCTACCCTTTATCTCTTTCCATTATCTGAATCTGGCTATCTTTTGTAAATAAGAACCCTCCAAAATAACTTACTTATAAAGCATTCTTTGGGTATGTGAGGAAAATGCCTTTATTACTTTACTGAGTTTCAGATTGGTTTGCTACTAGCAAATCCAAACTGTATTAACTGAGGTGGTAGGACCACAATCACGTGCCTATCACTGGATCCTCCAGGAGATTTCACAGCAAAAAAAAGTAAATTTGTTTCTTTTACTCTATTTTAAAAATACTGCATTATTTAGAATCATTCTTTTAGGAAAAGATTACAAAATTAAAGTCTAACTTTGCATAATATGGCTTAAATATTAAAGCCCTTGGCAAAGATAAACATGCACTAATCTGCTTCAGTTCTCTGGGAGAGCTGTGCCTCTCACTTGTCACTGCTCCCTCATCCCTTGCAGTCTTAATGCCACAAAATCATACTAAATTTAAAGGTACACTCAAAAGCCAGAGCTGGAGCAGTGAGGAGAATGGCTTGAGCAGAACAGGGACCCAGCAGAACAGCGAACCAGCCCAACATCCCACTGCTGTGGCCCAGCAGTCTGAGGGAAGCACACGGGGTGGGATGACTGCTGGTCAAGGAGAGTGTATGTTAGGAGGTGTGGGCTGGTACTGAAATGAATGGGATCTTTCTAGTTTACCCACAAAGGTACCCAAGTCCAGTACTCCAGCTAACAGAATATTTGTGGTGTTTGCCACCTCATAAAAACAACCACCGGCTTTGTCAGGTTGACTCATTTGAAGAGAAGAAAGAAGAAACAAGCAACATCCTTTCTAAGGACAGCTAATACTTCAGAGAAAGAAATGCACAACATTTCTTCTCTAAGGAGCAGCAGCATTTTTCAGTGAGGTTACCCAAACTCAATATGTCTAAATTGTAAGAGCAATTAGGCCTGTGATTTCAGCTGAGCATTTGAAGTCTTGAGTACACAGGGAAATTGACCCAAATAACTATTAGGTACTAGTCTCTGCTACTAATAAATGCTCTGAAGGCCAAAGGAAGGCATTAGCAGCTCTTGTGCAACTCCCCTAACAGGGTGTACACATGTAACTAATTGGAAACCAGTAAACAATCCTTGTATTGAAGCGCAAAGCAGATAATCTCACTCACACTAATTCAGTCATTTTCTTCTCATGGCTGACTGGAATAAAACTGCTAAAATACTATTTCCCTCATGCAGAAAAAGATCTAGGGGATATAATAGATCACAAGCTGATTAGGAGTTAACAGTGTCAAGCCATTGTGAAAAAGGCAAACACTGCACTAAGCTGTGCAAACAGGAGTATGGTTGCAAGACATGGGAAGTAATCCTGCTCTGGTCCAGCCCCAGCAGGAACACCAGGACTGGTGCTGGGGCTTACCTGCCAGCAGAGATGCAAAGTGCCCAGAGAGCATCCAGAACAGAGCCAGTTTAATCAACAAATGTCTGAAACATCACTGAACAAATCAGATGCCCATAACCTAAACAAGAGCATGGGACAGGAGGAAAACTCAACAGCAATTTACAAATTCATAAAATCATAAATTCATAAAGAGATTTTATATGTGCAGGCTGGGGAAGGGCTAAAGGATTTGTGATGGAATTTGCAAGCCTTCTCAGGCAAAGAAAGGGTTAACATAGGCATTAGCAAGAAAGCAGCTGAGAAGGCACACAGCTGCAGGGGATAAAGCCACGGGGAGAGGGCAATCAGGGGACCCCTGAAGGAGGGGGCTGAGCAGCCTCTTAGGGGGACATACAGGCTGAAGGGATGGGGGCCTGTGTCCTTTCTAAGATAGTTCAGTCTTATCTTTGGGCAGGTTACTGGCCTCCTTGTTAGTATTTAGTCAGGGTGTTTGATTAAAAAATCTTTTTTTAGGCCTGCATAAAAGCAGGGTAGGGTGGTAACAGTCTAGTTTTCTTTTTTTGTTTTTAATAGCCCAGCAAAACTTTACACATCTGGTCTAAAATGCAGACAAAGTGCTAAATTTGTTAAGGTAGGAGCAAAGTAGGATAATCCTTGTGTAAGGTAAAATATTAAGATGCTGTTACTAACAAGGATTCAAAGTGAGGAGCTGTACCTTGGGAGCTGAACACTATGGGGGGAGAGAGAGAGAGAGAGCAAAAAGCATCTGTATGAAAGGGATAAGTTATGCTACAGGCTCAGCCCCAACAGCTCTAAAACTGGGGAGATCACAGAAGTCTGCATCTTTTAGCCAGAGGGAAAAGATGTTAGCTGGCCAAATTTCAGAGGGCTTGGAAAACGCTACAATATCTAAGCTGGATATTAAGAAATTCTTTCTAAGGGCAAAGATAGCAAGGACTGCAATAAAGTGGCTGAGGATGTTATGAAGCCTCATGGACCTGTAGGTGTTTGTGAGTTGATCGTGTCTCAGGATGCCAGGACTAAATGAGCTTCTCAAGTCCCCTTCTGCTGTTTTGTACTGCAATGAGAAATATTGCCCCCCTCTTCTCTTGCCACTCAACTGTGACATTTTATGAAAATAACAGAGCATTTTTGGAAGCTCAAAGCATTCTTTGAATAGAAGTGGTTTCAAAACTTGCTCTGAGCTGAATTTTTTACCTACTCTGTTGCATGATCCTTTCAACATAGTGTGTTCTGGAAATACTTCAGTACTAGAACTTGTACCTTCAGTGACACATGTGTTAAAAGAACACTCTATACTCACTCATTCTATGTTTCCAATAAAGATACAACCAAATTAAGTTGCCCAGATGCTCCACAACACAACATCTTGTTTGTACAGATGCATTTTTACCACCCCAGTTACTGTTCTTTTCAAAAAGAAACTAAACCCAAGACTACTTGGCCTCAATAACCCCACTGACCGCCTACACAAGCAGTCTTGCTTTATCTTCTTTTAAACTCCACTGAAATCAGCTGAGATCTGTCCTCACAAATCAGTAGGTCCATGTTGTTCATACTGTGAGTCTGTGTCATTTTAGAAAGGACAGTTAAATGTAAAAAAAACAAAACCAACTTTCTAGATACTATGTTTTTCCATTAAGATGAGGAAAATTTCCCTTTGATAGCTAAAGCCTCCAGAAATTGCAAGTCTTACGTTCACAGTAATACTCTTCAAAAGACCATTTTATCAGAAATAAAAGCTAAACATTAATTTGATGAGAAATGTCTGATTTTGCAATGCTTTTAGCTGTGAGGACTGCTTTGTGAGCTGCCCCCACCACTGTGAAAAATCTTTAACATAGAGCAATTGGAAGTAGAACTAGGACCAAACCATCTTTGCTTGCTTCTTAATGAGTTAGGACAGTGTTGGGAGATCTCTTTCCATTCTGATCCACATGAAAGCCAGAATGGGCAGTGAAACAGTTGACTATATTTTGGAAACTATTTAGTTTCTCAAGTTGCCCAAGGACACAGAAATGCCTGCTGGAATTTCAAAAGCCAGTAGGTAAGAACTCTCACAATGGATGTTAGCTGCCTAGGTTGCCCTGACAATCCCACTGAATAGGTTCCACATGCTTGTGGGTCTTTAAATGTCTTTCCAAACCCACCCCAAACAAAAATCACATTCTAAGCAGAAGTTTGTATTTAATCACTCTCTGTGGTCAGCTACATAATATAACTTAGAAAACATTTCTGGTGGGTTTGACTGGTTCTGTATTTTCCTCAGGGAAGGCAGCAAGGGTTTTGCTCTGCATTTTGCTTCGCTTAATGAGGCGCTGTCCCTGACTAGGACTTTTGTTTGGTTTAGGGTGAGTAAAGCAATACTCTGCTACACTTTCTTAGATAAAGCAAGGCACACAGGCAACATAACAGTGCCAGCAGCCTTTGTCGCCAGAAACAGGAATCATATTTAACAGTGCTGTTCATGGAGAGATTAAACTCAGGGTGGACGGTGAGAAGCTGTGCAGATAATTTGAAATAGATCCCAAGGGTGAATTACAGCTTGGCTGTCCTCCTCACCTCCTCCGTTCTCAGATTTGTGAGCCAACCAACATTTTAAGATAACTCTGCTCTGTTTGCTCCTTGAATTGTCTGGCTGTTTAACAGGCTCTTCAAATAAACAAGGGATAATCTCGGGATTTTGCTTAACAAAGATTGCTTTGTGCAAATTTTAAAAATTCTGAATAGGTTGTTGTACAGGACCTGGTGCTGCAATCCCTTTTAGCTGTGAATACTTTCAAGGGAGTAAATGGTTGCACAACCATAATTTCAGTTAATAAATGATCAATAATACTTTCCAGTATATTTTGAAATGCCTTCCAGTATCTGAAAGGGCCTACAAGGAAGTTGGAGAGGGACACTTTGTCAGGAACCGCAGTGACAGGACAAGGAGTAATGGGTACGAGTTGAAAGAGGGGAAATTCAGGTTAGACATCAGGAACAATTTTTTTACTGTGAGGGTGGTGAGTCCTGGCACGGATTGCCCAGAGAAGCTGTGGCTGCCCCATCCACAGCAGTGTCCAAGGCCAGGTTGGACGGGGCTTGGAGCAGCCTGGGATAGTGGAAGGTGTCCCTGCCCATGGCAGGGGTGGAACTGGATGAGCTTTAAGGTCCATTCCATTCCAACCCCTTAACATTCCATGATTCTATGATAATGGCATCATTACTACCAGCAATTTTCCCTCTTTAAAGGTTATTAGAAAGTTTTTTATTAAAAAAACCCACTGAACACAGTAGTTCAGACCAAGAAAAGCCCAGACTGAAGAGCTTAGAGAACATTGGCATTACCATTATCATTCTCCAGGAATATGTACGATGAGCAACTCCAAAGCGAAAAGTTTGGTTCAGTTTCCACAAATTTCAGTTCAAGCAGGCTACTACCTGCTGCGGTACCTCAGTGTGGGAAATAACTTCGGAAAAGCACTGTAACACTGCTGAAAATTTACAGGATTGAGTTTAGAGAACAGGTGGGGAGGGGTGGGCAGCATCTACTGAGGAATCAGAGTGAGAGAGAAGATGTGTGCTAATGTCCTAACAATTCGATTAGTGAAGGTATGGGTGTTAACGTCTTTGAAACGGGGCTCTATTAACTTCAAGCAGCAGGTTTGCTACAGAGCCCAGACAGCTTGGCTCCTGAAACAGACAAATGGGTCGGCACACTTCTGAACTTTGTGGGGAAAGTGACATGTTTAAAGGGGGGAATATGTGGTAAGCGATTCGGGAAGGCTGTACCTTCCTAGTACCTCAGCACTGGAAAAGGAAAAGAGCAAGGTGCGGCCGGGAGTTTGAGGTAAAATGAGGCTGCACCCTCCGGAACCTCGAGAGATAAAACCCCGCGGGCTTGTGCCCCGGTGGCGTCTCCCCCTTTAATCGAGTAAAGTTGCAGGGCTCTTCTGTCTCCTTTGTGGACACTGGTTTTTCATAGCGTGATTTTCCGTACGAGTGTCTCCACAGCCGAGGCCAGGCGCCGGGGGTCCCCTCATGGGCCGGGGGTCCCCTCATGGGCCGGGGGTCCCCTCAT
>VXBQ01002760.1:16772-160770 GCA_013400175.1 Phainopepla nitens
CCTGCTTTCGTTACTTTTCGTACCTATACACATACTTACATATGAATATAAATATATATAGAGTGTATATATATATATATATATACACATATAGTGTGTATATATATTATATATATGAATTTTTTATATATGCGCACTTATGTGTAACTTAAACACATAAATAAAGTTAAATGTACAACATCTATCTCTAGCTGTGCCTATATAGCTATATAAATAGAGATAGAAAAATACAGAAATATATAGAATACTGGACTAGAGTGTGTGGAGTTCAGGGAAAACCAGGTGGTGTCACAAGGCTCAAATCCAGGTTTGATTCATAGCTCTGTTCTAAGTCATATTTGGCTCATAGGCCGTGAAACTCCTCTCTGTTGGATGCTGCTGATAATCACCTTCAGCTAATGAAATGGTAATTCTGACTCAGATCACTCCGATTGTCACTCACGTGATTTTTAATGCCAGAAGCACATTAATTCTTTGTAATTTATGTCCCAAATACTCAAAATTACTTTGAGAGAGCTGTATGCTGTCTGTAGTTCAGTGTTTTGGTAGCAGTCTTCAAATGCAGGAAGGGCTGCTGCAAGGAGAACTAGATTAATCTTGTGTGCTGGGATTGGGAAGTAGGAATTGGCATAAACTGAAGCAAAAGGACGCTGGAAAAACCAGTCTAGACCTCCCTTATGCCTGCTTTTAGTGAGTGCCTTAGCAATGCCCGTGTTTGTCCTTGGAGAGAGGTTTGTCAGCAATGGCAGAGATCTAGTTGATTTCGTTTTGGGAGAGAAGAAGCCGACACAGGCTCTGGAGGTTACTACCAGCTGGTATTTTTGCTATGAGACTGCACCTGTAAGTGACATAGTGCCCTGGTTCATGTTTTTCCCCTCTTTAAATGGTCCATGGAGATTGAATTATTCCGATACAGTCACACGACCTTATAAGCCAATTTATGACTGCCCAATTGACACTCTTAAGCCGGGGTACAAATCTAGTAATGAACGAGGGAGAACTGAAAGTCTAGGGTTTTGATTTACCCTCAAACTAAAACTGAACACAGAAAACCAGGGAGCTGAGCAAGAATGGTGGAACCTAAGAACACTCTAGTGTACAACATCAGCCATACTCTGAGGTGTTAATCCTGTTGCTGAGTACAGTTATTTGTGAGGATTTGTTAATTTTTCAGGTTTTACACAGAAGTGTCATCAACGGTTTGGCTCTGGGCCTTAGTTTGGCATGTGTCCAGTTCTGTATGGTGGTCGTGGTTCTGTGGAAGTAGAATTTGCTCACAGTAATGTGTTTAGGAGCATGTTAATATATTATGAGCAGTTCAATTCAGAGCACCTCAGTGCCATCAGGTATTTATGGGTTGTTTTATATGTGCTGACCTTAAAGTACTTTTTTCTGCTTTCAGTTCAAACTAAACAGGGAGGTCAAACATCATCTTGTTATTTTGCACTGCTGCCCTGACTTAAAACAGGAGTACACCACGGAAAAAAAGCAAAGAAGTTCCAGTTTTCAAACCAATGACAAGCTAGTTGGTGATAACTTAGTCAAATTTTTACTAAGTGAATCAGAAAACAAATTGATAAATAACTGATTTTTCTGGATGTGCAAAGCTGCACAAGTTTATATTGTCATTGAAAGAATTGTGGAACTCTTTTTTTCCTGAATGAATATGTTAGATTGGTTGGTATGAATGTGTAAATATTTTAATTGCCATGTCCACATGAAGAATACTAAAATCTTGAGTAAATTGAATATAGTACTTCAGAATCTCAGATTTTTGCCCTTTTTTAGTCTCAAAGTGCTAATCTGTGATGGTTCTGAAATAATCTTTTTTGTCTGTATGTTGTAATTTTTGGGTAATCAGTTTCACTTTTTTTTTTGTTTCTCCATATTTTATTTATCTCTCTAAAACACAAGTCAAAGGCCTACTTTGCTTAAAATTTTAGAGGTTTTGTCCTACTTCTTTTAAGAAATGTTACATCATCCTGCCAAAAATCAGGAGGTTCATTCAGTTTCAATATTTACTATTTTATTTGACTGTGAAATGTTGTTAATAATTGTACCCTACACAGGACTGGGTTGTACCTGTGTGCACATCCTTCAGTGCCCAAAAATCTGCCTTCTGATGTGTGCACCCGTGAGTATTTGCATGATGTACATGTGTTCACATGGCACTAAATGGTGAATAATTCCATTCCAGTATTTTGTTTCTTAGGATTCTTTCCTGCTCACAATAGGAACAAATCTTCTCTTTGTTCCAACCCTGCGTTTGTGGTTACCCCACATAATGAGGAGTTTAAGTTGTGTTTCTAGGGACTTCTTGAAATGTCCCATGAGACTTTTTATGAGATGCTTAAGCCCTTAAGTTCCCCATCTATAAGTAATTTTAACAGGTACAGACTTGGGCTCTCCCTTTGCAAACACAGCCAGCATATCACTGGGCTGATTTCTCAGGCCTTTGCATGTGAAGGAAATGTGTTCTGTTTTGAGACTCTGAAAGAATTGTGGGGGTTGTTGGCTTTTTAGGGGTAATTAGATCAGTGGTAACTGAACAGATAAACCCCTCCTGTCTGGTTTCTAACCAATTTTAAAATATTTCAGGTATATTTTCCTGCTTTGGGTGCACATCTGAACCAAGAGGCTGCAGGAGGAAAGCCTGCAGCTGGAGTGGCAGAGTGTGAAACTACATCAACTTCCAATGTGCTTTAGAGCAGTTGTAGGTGGAATCATTTTTAAAAACTTGGCTGCAGCCTGAGGGTCCAGCTGCATATATGAGCATCTCCAATTAGGCTTGAAGAGAAATTGATGAGTGAGATGTATTAATGGAAGACAAAAGTGAGGAGTGTCTTAAGAAATGCAGGAGTACTAGAAACAGGTTAATGTGGGGCTAGAGATGTTTCATTTGTGGGTTTTTTTCAGTGGTCTCTCTTGTTTCCTTGGACTTCTACCAAAAACCATCTTGTGGAACTTAATTTAAAAAGAAACTTGATAGAGAAGAAAGCAAATCATGTATTTGCAATGAAAATAAAGGTTCTTCGCCTACTTTTATATTTTTAAGATGCATTTTTTGGTAAAAGTTAGTTTCAGAAGGATCTGCTACTTCTCCTTTTTAATAAATATACTGTAAGTTAATAGAAATATGCTTCCTGACGTGCATGTGGATCTTTGTTTTTTTGTAGTCTATCATTGTGCCTGTTCACAACAGTGAATGCTGGTTAGATGAATGCTTAAAGTCAGTTTGGGAACAAGATTTTAAAGGAACCATGGAGCTGTCAATTTTTAATGATGCCAGTAAGGTGAGTTTCAAACCTTTAAAATCAATCAAATTTACCATCCAAGTAAATACTGTCTGTGACAAGAATTTTTGGTTTGCTTCACCAAATTAAAATAGCTGCATCTAAGTCATTATTTTTTCTAGGATGCTTCAGCTGAAATAATTGAAAAATGGAAAATCAAGTTGGAAGAAGTTGGTGTTTCAGTAATCATTGGAACCAACAATTCCTCTCAGCCTCGAGGTGGTATGTAGCTTAGTAGTGATTTTGTGAGAGTTTGGTTCTTATTGCAGGCACCTTCTGATTTTTAGTTTGAAAAGTGTCTTCGTAGCCATTGCAATGGAAAAAAGCCACATTGTTTTCTAGAGCTCTGTTTGAAAACTCATTCCAATTTGAATTTGGCCCTGTTGCTTTGGGCTCTGTAGAATTTGTTTATATGTTCAAGGAAAGAAGAACTTGGCCTAGCACTTGTGTGCTCCACTCTGCAAAAGCAAAAGAATGTTGTTTAATTGTAGTATACACAATGTTATTAATGCTTAGAATTTTACTGTGGCTTTCTGATATGTGATTTATCTTCAGGAGATGGGTTTTAAGAAAAAATAAGTTAAAAATTTCTTGCATAAAGATTTTAAAAGTAAATGCATATAGTTCAGTCCAGTGAAATAGACCTTGAAATAGAAAAGAAATACTTTTTTGATATTGCTTCAATGATCAAATCAAAACAGAGGTTTCAAAAGTTTTGATGTGGGCTAAAAACTCCCACTAAAGTCCCAAGTATTCACTTAAAGGACTAAACCAATATGTTTAGTGAGCTGTCAGATGGGTGTATGATGTGATCCCCTATTCATTTGCATGCTAATATGAATCACACCCACTGCAGAAGATTACAAACAAATCTCTTTAAATTTATTTTCTCTTGCTTATTTTGCTTGGTTTATGTTTAGGGTGTTTTAGCACAAAATCTTCCTAAAATGTAAAATAGAAATAAAAGTCAGTTGGTTTTTGGAGAAGCTGCTGTTGAGTGACAGTAGAGTTGGGAGATCACATCTATGTTCTGAGGAAGAGCAGCAGGACAAAGGAAGAACAGTGTGCTCACATTTTGTACAGGAGCTGTGTAACCAATGTTTCTGTCATTCTGGACTTTGTTGGAATGAGTAGAAGGGTAGGAATTGTTAAAACATTGGTCCCAAGTCTGTGTCTTTGAAGTTATCTCTTGAAAGTCACTTTGGAAACACTGTAACACAAAATTTGGACAGTTTCTAGTTTTTCACTACACGTCCTGTTTGAAGTGGAAAGAAACTCAGGCTTACTACATCTCCTCAAAACGATCTTCTTATGCAAAAACCCAGTTCTGTTTCAGAAAGTTTGATTTTCATCCCCTGTTGAAACATGCAAATCAATTGGGAGTTTGTGCATTGAATTCATCTGCAACCTGGTAGAGGCCCCTGGCTTTATTTACTGTCATTTCTCCTGACTGTAGGCTTTACATCTGTTTTTAAATAGTTGCCAGACATAGCAATACTGAAGTAACACAGCATAACCCTTTCTATAAATATTTTTAGTATTTTAATACCTCTAGCATGAACTGGTGTTGTTTTGACAGTGCAGCTTGTAATATTAGAACCATTGGGCTGGTAATGACGAAAGGCAGACAAGGTTTTTAGAGGGAATTTTTCTCTTTTGGGCAATTGTTATAGCTGGAGTTGAGCAATGTCAAGAATTACTCATAATCTTGTAACTTTTTCTTCTTTTTTCTTCCCCTCCACTATTGGGTGATCAGTCTCTTTTCAAAACTGACTTCTTTTAGTAGTTGATGATCAAGGAACTAAGTTGGTGACAATTTCTTAAGTCAAAGAATAATCCCAGAGGTTGTTAATTCTGATATTTAAGATAGTTAGTAATGTTTTTGCTAATACCATCATGTTGTGTAACATATTTTCCATTTTTATAAACATTTGCTGTGTTTAAAGTCTTGTTCCTACTAGAGTGTTGTATCAATTGTGTATAAACTAGGTTTCAGTTTGCCAGAACACACAAGCAGGATGGGGTTTTTTTTATTTTATTTTAGAATTCTGATGTCTGTTCACCTTTGCACTTCAGGAAGCTGAATCTAGAAGTGCGTTCCAGTTGTGAATTCCATTGTGCCATTAGGGATATGTCAGATTATTTTTTGGTTTAGCATGCATTTATCAGTGTTGGGGTAACTGGAGACTGAACAGATAAATTGGGGGTGGAAGGGCAGCTGTGCACTATTTAAATAATAGTGTGAAATGCATAGTGCTGCTAAAACACAAACCCAGGCTTAGCCAGTGGAAGACACTCTCAGGTCACCATTAAAACAAGGACATCTTTACTTCATGGTCATTAAATTTTGGAAGCAGGTTACTCAAATCCATAGCATTTGTTTGCTTTTGGTGATTTACTTTCATTTTGTTAAGGACTGGGTACAACTGGAAGGAGTCTTGCCTTTAAAAGAAGATGCTTTGGTACAGAAACAATGTACTACTCAGGCTTCACATCTTCAACTATTTACACAAGATTAGGATTTATTTCTGATTCTTTTCTAACATGTAAAAGAAAGGGGGAGAACCTTGGAAAAAAGAAAGGGTCACTTGCCTAAAAAAAGGAAACCTTTTTCTTTCCAAGAGTGAGGAATGTTAATATCTCACTGAGGCTTAAGTTTTTACCGCTGTAACCATGGTAACAGGCTCTTTTCACCAAGTAAGCAGGCCTTACAAAACTCAGAGACCTGGCACAAACATTTCATTTTGTTCAGTAGAGTAATATTAAAGAAATTTTTTTACTCATGCCAAACACAGAATTTGTGGTGGTGTAAGAATTTTTAATACCTAGTTTCTTCTGTGGGGAGTTATATTTATCTTCTTAATAATTTAAAAAATATGTGTATTTTTTTCTCTCTCTCTTTCCTCTAAAAGATATCTGGCATATGAAAAACTTCAGGATGTTTCTGTCTTAAACATAGCAAGAAATATTTTCCAACTCTTTCTCATAACAAATACTGGATATTTCGTGATTTTATTTAAAGTGGTTTATTTGAAAATGAGATCTGAAATACTTCAGAAAGTTCATAGAGTAATGTAATTGCCATCTTGTAGTTGCCTTGAAGCCTCCTTCACACTTTTCTTCCATTTTTGATACCTTGTGATTCATCATTACCCACTGAAGGTAGTTGAAATATTTGGGTATGTTAATGACAGCACTGAAATAGAAGACCAGGCCACTTTACGGCTGCTGTGGCTTCTGATAGTACTGATGTGTTTGATGTTGGGCAAATTTAATTCTGTCCTCTTTTTTGTGCTGTTCTTTTATCTCTTGCTTTACCAGGGACCTCCACAGAGCTGGGGGTTTGCTGCGTTGGCATGTCCAGGCCTGCTGACTTGCATCAGTTATTTCCCACTGAAACTGCTCCTGCCAGGATCCAGCTCTGCTGCTGTGGCAGCTCCTGTCTTTGCCAGCTGCTTTTTTACTGCCAGTAGGAAGGAGACTGAGAGTTACTGTATAGATGAGATTAGATATTCACAGGTCTGTAAAAGGTTGTATGTAAACATCCTGTAAAATAATAAATCCAAAAAACCCACAATGAAGAGAAGCTAAGGTGAGGATTAAAGTACATGAGAAAAAATAACACAGTTGTAAGGAAAAGCCTTTATTAGTTGTGTTCTGATGGTAGTTGACATAATGTTCCTTGGAGGCAGAAAGAAATGCAGTCATAAGTCTTTTTCTGTACTTGGACAGCTCAGCAAAACAGCAGAGGAGCACGTGCACTGCAGCTAAGGGAACCTTTGAGCCCAGTTAAATCTGTTTCCTGAGCAAACTTAAACTTGTAACACATAAAAAGATAAGAGAGTTACAGAACTCTGATTTTTTTTCAAATGCAAAATAAGAAACCTCATGGATAATATTATTTAAAATTATTCTGCTCCACTTCATGGTGAGATTTTTTGGCTTTACATTTCCAGTTTTCCCCCTAAAGAGTAAAACCCTGAAGTATTGCATGTCTTCACAATGTTTATTTTGCAGGTCAGGGTGATCTTGCTGGATTCTCTGACTTGGTTCCATAAATACTCCAAAGAAAGCTTAAGTATTACATATGTGACCAAGTGGAATCCATGCAGCATTTTTCAGACTAACACTGGATATAGTGTGGTATTTTCTTACAATGCTGCCCAGGGCAAGAACTGAGAGATCAGAATGTTCTTAGGTACCTGCAGAAATGATCCCAGGTGAGCATTCCCACCTTGTGGGTGTATTTCAGTGGTTGCTGCAGTCCCATCCTTACCTTGAAATGGGGATTCCTGCTCCTTCCTATTTTTCTGGTTCTGCAATTTGTTTGATCCTCTAGAAGAGCCAGAGACCATCTGCTTCAGAAATTAAGCTGACAAAAAATTTTCTTTGGTTCAGTTTCCTGAAATGAACAGGTTGTTAAAAAGATTCACCAAGTGTCAGGAGGTCAGAAACTGAGAGACTCTAGGTGCCAATGTTGTCATTTGTCTGAAGTGACATTTCAGTGTGGTCTGCATTGATGGTACAATGTGTTATGGTATAAATAAGCCACCTTTGTGCTCTGTGTTTGTATCTAATTAAGAAGCCTGCTTTGGCTCCCCTCTGCATGGCACACATTTACATAAATGGCACATGAAGTTTTTGTATTTGCAAACTTTATACTTAACAAGCCAAGGAACAGAACTTTTTGAGTCCTTCTGAGAACCCTGATGGGAAAAACAGCAGTTCTTGGTCCTTCTCTACCTCTTTTATGATTTGGTATTTTTGGGGACTTAAAAAAATGAATATGTACAGCTAAGGGTTTTCAGCATCTGCTCTTTGCAAGGGGTTGGCCTAGATGACCTTTAAAGGTCCCTTCCAGCCCAAAGCATTCTGTGATTCTACAAGGTAAAGTTCTGGATATAAAACCTATCCTCTTCAAGATACACATTATTACATACTATTACATATTACATTTAATATGTATACCATACATCTTATGTCTCTGGGGAGGGCTGGCAAAAGTAGTCTTTTTCTACTTGATTGTAGAATCGTGGTACTCACTCAGAGAAGGTGACTGACATAGACATCTTATTTAAATATTCACAAATTCCTTTGCTTTAAATATGGAAAAATTTAGTATTTTTCTTGATACTGGTTTTTTGTATTTTCTGTTATTTGTTCCTCACTTTATTAAGATTTAAAAAAGATGCAACAGTAAAAAGTCCTCCACATTTTTATCTTTGCTTTCTCAACAGTTGGATTTGCTAAAAATCAAGCAGTAATTCAGAGCTCAGGAACCTATCTCTGCTTTCTGGATTCAGTAAGTTAATGCTTTTTGTCTAACTTGGTTTTGTCAATATAATCCCTTCCTTTTTAATGACGTTGTTGATTTGCTGAAAGACAAGCTGCTTAAAGGTGTTTGGTTGTTAAATGTGCTGGTTACTATGTATGGCTGTAAAATTGTATTCCAACCTGTAGAAAGACTTACATCATTCTTTGATAATATCAGATTTCACAAGCTGTTGTGAGCAGGGCTGAGCAAGGTTGGTATTTAGGTGTTTAAGGATTTTTCTTTCCCACATTCTTCAGAAAATTGTATTGATGAGAAACTAAGAGCCAATCTACTGGCTTTTTGATGTAAAATAGGAGAAGTCTCACCTTCCAGCTTGAATTTTTTTTTTCCTGTTCTTTGTTGGATATCTTCTGTGAAGCCATTGAGCTCAGTAACCCCAGATAAGGATCTCACTCCGTGCAGCTGAATATGCAGGAATGGTTTCACAAAGGTGCCCAGCTGAGCAGAGGAGTGGGGCTGTGTGCTGGGAGCAGGACCTTCAAGGCTCAGTAATCTGTAATTTCACCTGCACATGGATTTTTTTTCCCTCTGAATTGGAACTGAACTGTGGGTTAGGGTAGTACAGGATGAACTGGCTGCTGACAGGGTAGGTTTTCAGATAGAATTCAACTGAATATTATGATTGTCTGTGCTTGTTAAGAAGTGTTGTGAGAGCAGGTATGTGAACTCTACAGCCATTCTCAGGTTTTAATTAGGGAAATCCTTCAGTTTGCAAACTCCTCCTGCGTTATCAACAAGATGGAAGAAATATTTTTGTCCGTATGTTAAAATGTTGTGATTTTTGTGATACATTGTTAGTCAGTGAGGCTGTTTACGTCTCTAAAATGAAAAAAAGAAATAAAAAGGGAACTTACTTGTGATTTGCTAAGTTTGAGTATTCCAGGCTTGGACAGATACCACATTGTATAGGGCATTCCGGGGAGTCTGTAGGATGAGGAATGTGTGTACTG
This sequence comes from Phainopepla nitens, assembly GCA_013400175.1. Lineage (NCBI taxonomy): Eukaryota > Metazoa > Chordata > Aves > Passeriformes > Bombycillidae > Phainopepla > Phainopepla nitens. Next base: position 26,351 of record VXBQ01002760.1, read on the forward strand.
GAGCTGGTTGAAGTTATCTGAGTCCACGAGTACATGAATGAGAAATTATTCTATTCTTATCCCATGGAGCTTCATATCTTCTGTCTCAAATATGTCTAGCATGATGTACTGAAGTAAATTATGGGTTAGTTTTTCTTTTCAATCCAGACAGATCTAGCTGTTTGAAAATCACTAGCAGTAAACTAAAAAATCAAATTCTCTAAATGAAGTTAATTAATATTTCATAGTGATTCTCCAGAATTCTCAATTATATGTTATATAACCATATATAAATAATATATGGTTATTTACCATATATTATAATCTTCCTGCTGCTGTGTTGTTTCTGTTGGCTGACTATTGCAGGAAAACAAAATATCAGGGAAGCAAATTACAATTATTAAGGAATATAACTGATAATGATACTATATTTGTGCAATATTATCATTAGGAGTCTATATTTAAAATTATCAAGAATTACTTGAAGTGAGTTGAGGATTTTATGGCTTACAGTGTGGATAAGCTTTGGAGAACTTACCAAGGTTTTCTGTTCTATGAGTTTCTATTGCTTCTCAAAACAGAGGCATTTTGGACTACCAGAAGCCTAATCTTGTTACAAAAGAAATATTAAATGCCTGGCCTTACTTAAATGTATTTTCTACTGCCTCTCCTTGTGACTGCCACTTTTTGCTGAAAACAGATCAGAGGAAATAAAATGGATGTGGAAACTGCTACAAGTCCAAAAATTGCTCAGTGTTTTGGCTGTAGTTAGTAAATGTTGTGTGATAAGAGCTGGGACACAGATGTTGCCAGCTGTTAAACAACTCTGCTTCCACACACCACCTACCTTCTTCATTTCAGTCACCAGTCCAGTATCCAGCTCTCTAGGAAGGAATGTTGATATCAGCCTTTTGGAATGTGCTGCAGTAATGCCAAGGAATTGACCTTCAGAAGTGCAGCCACAATTTCAGGTTTGCTACAGGTGGATGTGGAGAGGAATGAGGCTGGGGCTGTAGTTTGTGCACATTACAAATGGATGGAGGAATATATCTGTACTTTTTTGTGCATTCCTTTGTTTTCTCTGTGAAGTGAAATGAGTGGATGAGCATGTTTGGGAGCATCTTTGGAAGTGCTGGCTCCAGCAAGACTGTTTTTGCTTGCCATTCCAGCTGGAGTCAAGCTGCTTGTGTTATGTCTCTCAACACAGATTTCTGAGGACAACAAACTGGGAAGAAATGGGAAAAAAAAAGGTTACAGATCTCAGAACTGTCAGAATTTGATCAGCCTTTTCTAGTATGAAGTGGCAGCTGTTTGACTAACAGCTATTGTGGAGTTTTTTTACTGTGGTTGTTGTTACAGATTTCACCTCCAAGCTACTGAGGCATTTTTTCCCCTCTGGGAAAACAAGTAGAAAAATTGAAGCTACTTAAAAATTTTTTCATCTATAACATTTATATGGGAAAATTAGAGCTAATTTTGCAAATATATTTCACTGTTAGCTCTTCTTATTCAAATTGTCTGCAGTTGTGAATTTATCTGCCAGTTTCATTGTACTGTAGCTGTAGTTTGTCACTTCTCTGGGGTGGTGCCATCTTTGTTAGAAGCATTTACCTCTTGTAGCACAGCAGAACTCTTACACTAAAAATTCTGCTTTGAGCTGCTGTTTTCATTGACATGCACATAAGCATGCCTCTACTTGTCTGAAACGGTATTTCTTTAAAAAGGATCATGCTTTCATTTCATCCAAGTAATCTGTGTAGTTTCCAATTATTTCAGGTTTATTCAGTGTGTTTTTGGTGAGCTCCTGACTGTTAAAGAAGAAACAGAAAAATGTGTCCTTTTTTGACCTGCAGTGTTTCAAACCCAGTCATAATCACTTGAGAACTTAACGTGCTTGTTTTAATCTTTTGAAAGGCTCTGTTGGCAATGTATCACAATTTCAGAGATTCTCAGGTACTTCAAAGATGTGACTTTAAACCATGTTGCCACAGTGTCACTGCTTGCTAATAGTCAAAAATCCCATGGGGACACAGATAAATTTTATTCACCAAAAACGAGATTTGTCATTCCTGTGATGGAATTGGCAGCTGCTGACCTGTGCATTTTGGTTTGGGAGATTTGTTTGTATGATTTAAGTTGGGAATGGTAATTCTTAATTAGTGTTTGCACGATTACTTGATCTCCAATTGCATGTGTTCCTTGAGGTTCAAGTTCAAGCTCACCTGGTTGAGGGGGTGTTGCTAAAGGCCTTGGAGTAAGGTGGTTGGAGCTTCTCTAGCCAGACCTGGTAGATGTGTCAGGCACATTCAGTTACAGCTTGTTTTTCCAGCCTCTGGAACTTCTGGGTTTGGAAGCATGGGTTTCCTCTTAGTTGCCGTTATAAATAACAGGCACTAATAAATTTCTGAAATATTCCTCCTTACTTTCAAATTAGTCTGTATTTCTTAGGAAATGAAGATGTGATCAGAGTTCATGTGTTTCCTTTCTGTTGTTGTTTAACAGACTGTTTCTTGAGAACTTATCCTCTGATTTAAAAACCCAAATGAGCTCTTACACTGATAGCAGGTGTGTGGATGTAGTGATGAACTCCATTAGCAGAAGACTTATCTATGTTTCCTAATCACCAATGAGCCCCAAAAAGTCAAAATATGAGTGCTTGAAGACATAATTCCTGTCTTTGTTTTGTAAAGATGTGCTTGTATTAAAACCAGATCAAATGCCTCTGGCTGCTATGAAATGTTAAATGAAGAAGCAAACCTTTAGAATTTGGTTGCCATAACCTCTCCCTACATGTGTCTTCGTTTTTCTGTAGTTAAAGAGGGCATCTGGAATTGCTGGTGAAGCTTTTACTCTTGTCTGGGTTTACTGGATTTGCCACTGAACACCTTGTGAGTTACCTGCTTCACTTGACTGCAAACGCATCATTTTTTTCAGTGTTTTAACTATGAGAAAAAAATCAAAGGTGATTTCCAGTGACCACAGAAAAACAAGATATGGAAAGGTATATATCTGCATTTGTTGAATTAATGCACTGAGGTGGGAGCTGCTTCTATGGCAAAAGTTTCCTGACCAGCTAATAGTGATGCTTAACTAAAAGAAAAGATAAAAAGATTATCAGGTTTATAAGAACACCACACAGATCTTTCCATGTAGATCTGTTTGTTGCTATGCTCAAAAAAAAAAAAAAAAAAAGGTTCTCAATGCGGACAGCTTCTTGAATTTGAAGTGTTTTCTTCCTTGTCCCCTTCATTCTCAGTTTAATTTGGGAGTAGAAACAGGAAAGTGGCATTTTTTCTTATGATCTTGCAAGTACTGCTGGGCCTGTCCCAGCAAGCACTGCCTGCAGAGGTTCATTTTAATACAAGAATTAATTCATACAACTGCTATTGATCATTAGTCTCAGGTGATTTGTGGGTGCCATTTGAGTTCCTGGTTCTAATGGGTTTGATAGTGTGGGGCTGTTCAAAAACCAGCCCCTAGAGAATTGCCTGGGATCAGGGAATTCTCTCCAGCAGAGCTGTTGACAGGCCAGTTTTTGGAGGTCCCAGGCATTTCACTTCCCTGGTTCAAGGATTCGAACTGAACAATAGCAAAGAAAGATTTTTCCCTCTAGTCTGAGCAGGTGCAGGATAAATGAATGGACCATTTGATGAATTGAAAGATTTGGGAGATGCCATATTGTTGGTCAGTGAGTGAAACATTCCTGCCGCTGTTGCTGCTGGTTGTATTTTGCATTGAATAGCTGCAAGGGAAAGGAGGTGCTGTTGTTGTGGGAGTGGAGTGTATCAGTTCTCAATCCATTTTTTCATTGTCAGCAGCCAAATATGAAGGACTTTGGAAAAGCACAAGATGTGTAATGTGAGCTTAAGAAAGCACCTCAGTACTGAGCTATAATCAGTGTTTTGCTTTTGGTGAACTTGCCCTTGGTTGCAAAAAGTAGATGTGCATTGTGCATTGAATTGTATATTTTGTTTTACTTTTTGAAGTACAGAAGCACCAATTTTAAGGGAAAATTGATGAAGTTACCACTGTGGAGCCCAATGTGGTCCACACAGCCTGGCTGAAGAGGCCAACTTTTCTATTCCAACTATATGATTAGGGAAGGCATGCATTTATTTAGCATTTATTTTAAATTTCTTTTCTTTTGTCCATTCCCATGGGGGAAATCTTTCATCTGCTAGGGTACAACCATTAGAGACTTCCATGTGAACAGAGAAAATTGGATTGCATTGTAAACTTCTGTTTTGTTAAAATTATTTTTCAATGTAAGTCACTGCTACTATTGTTATCTTATCTAGGAAACAGAAACAAACTAAATAAACTTCCCTTTTTTGTATAGGCCCTTTTTTTCTGTCTGAAATGAGTGAAAAATAATTTGGAAAGTGTTTGCCTGATTACTGAATACAGTTTTAAACAAAAAAAAAAAAAATTACCAGCCTCTGCCTGTAGAAACTGAAATCTGGCAACATATTTGCTGAATTCAATATCATAAATGCAACAGCTTTGATAGAAAATTTGTGATTGCATCATGTACAATTGGGTAAAATATTTTACCACCTTAGTTGTTTAATACTATAGTTGCTAAAATTCCGTTATTTTTTTAAGGTGCTCTTAATTTGTGGTACAATCATTTTGGTTTTACTCATTAGAATTTATTTTGTTTTTTAAATACCATTCTTAAACCCATCCGAGTTCCCTAAGATTATTTCACTATAAATACATTCTGTTTTCCACTCCATAGTGACCTTTCCAGTCACCCATAGTGAAGAATCTGTTGAAGCTGGATTTTGCAGTGACTTTTCTGGTACCAACCTGAATCCAAGAAAGCTGAATGATGGTTGTATCTCATTTCTGCCTGGGGTGTGATTTGTATTTTGTGCTGTTCTTCCTCATCATCCAATTGCTTTATTACAGTATTTAGGATTATGTCCTAAATTATTATATTTTTCCCCCCATCTTTCTTTCTCCTTTCATGATCTCAGAAGGTATCACAGAACACTTCAGCAGTGCAGTGTGTGTATAAAGCTGCTAATAAAAAAATGAGACAGAATTATTAAAAGAAATAAAGGTTACCCAGGGTAAGAGTTCATAGAGTTTTGCAGCATTAGAGAACAAAGCTGTATTAATAAAAAGAGGCATTTAGAAGTTTTTGTGGTTACAGTGCCCCCTCTTTAGCTGGAGTTTCCAGAGCACTGATGCTCTCTGATAGCCTAAGCCCCAGATCTGTGGATGTGTGAGTTCTGCCAATAGCATCAAACTGCCCCAGTGTTTTCTTAGGGGAACGGGGCCATTCCTGTCAAACTGGGTGGTTATGAAAACATGACACCGACCTCTTTGGTGCATGGGTTATTTTAATTTGGTTTGAATCCTTTCCATGCTGATTTAACCTTTTGAAATCGAGTATATTATTTCTCATCTTTGTGAATGTACGAGTTTTCTCTGTTGTGTGGGATCATGAACAGTGGGATCTTTTCACACATGAGCATATGTTGTTAAAGATGAGGGTAACATTGTTCTGAGCATTGAATTTCCTGGCTTTTAGGTGGATTTTTCTCTTTTTATTTTTTTTTCTTTTGGATTTAACAAGAAAACATCTAAGGATCCTTAGCAACTTGTGAAGGAGTGAACAAAGTTCAGTTAAAATATATCTGCTATTTCTTGTATGAAAAGCAGGTTTTGATTTACAAAAATCAGCTCTGTATTTGGCTTTAAGAAATAGGATTATGGTTCTTGTGGGAAATAGGGTAAAGGGTTTATTGGAACACTTGCTTGATACTGGAATTCTGGTGCTCTATTGATAAAGTGGATTAAGTGGTAAATAATATCATTGTAGTTTTGAAGTCATGAGAAATCAGAAGGGTTTTTTTGCTCTTTTGGCTTTGAAAATCAGGAACAGCTGTCATGCTTATTACTAAACATTTCCTAAATGCAAAATACAGAAAAATGCTTTTGACAATGAAGTCCTCCCATCTTTTATAAACTTATGTGTGATAAGAGTCAGTTTTATTATTATTTTGTTTTATCTTTAACCTTGAATTGTATTAAATAGTTGGACCTACTTCTGAAACTTTTTTTATCGTGCATTGTTTTGATAAAACTACAGTGGCACCTTTATAGCAAGGTCATTCAACTCTTCAAGCTGTAGATACTTAAGCACTAATATATTTTTTGTTGCTGTTGACTTGATGGGAAGTTTTAATATGAAAGTGGTTGGAAATTCAATATTGAGGGTTTGTGCTTTAATAGGAGTCTCAGAATGATTTCAATGTGAGGAACTGTTAAAAGAGTGTCTGTAGAACAGGAATTCAGGGCTCCTTTGAATTATGTTTGCCTGATTAAGTTTATTTGGAAATACTCTGACAAGAAATAGGCTGTGTTAGCTTTAACCAGCATCTAAAAAAGACTGATTCTTTAAAAGGGGGAAAATATGGCACCAACATGGAAAAGAATAAAGGTAGAAACCTCAGGGGCCTAAATTTAGGGAAGAAAAATTGTGCTACAGTTTCTATAGACTGTAAAATCACTGTCTAGAAAGGATTTAATTTTGAACAAGAAATAATAAATTTTGAAAGGAATCTCTCCTAACAGTTCAAGGCAGGATAGCAAAGTTACTGACTTTTCACAAAACAACCTGTCTTTTTGTATGTAAATGGAACAGATCTTTGTGCTGCAAGTGCAAGGAGTATTAACACAAAATTTAAATCTAGATGGTGTGTTTTAAAGCCAGTGTCAATGCTAATGCATTTTACGAGTGTGGGTACTTCCCATTTTTCCTGTTCCTTAGAATTTTCTTATTTCACAAGTACTAGTTTTTGTACCCATGAAATATGACATATTTTTAGATCTAGAGACCAAAGGCTTTTTATTTTCAGTGGAACCAGGTACAGCCAGACTACAGAGAACATTTCCTCATATTGCTGTGTCTCAGACCTCATGGCTTTAACTGAGGGTAGTTCCTTGTCCTCACACTGCCAGTGCTGCTCTGGGAGTTGTGAAAGAGTTGGAGAGTTTCTTGAGAAATAAATGTTAAATCTGTGTGCCTGTGGATGTGTTGAGATCACAGCACCATTGTCACGTAGTAGTTCTGATCACTTCCAGTTGGAACAACACTGGGTTTAATCCACAAAAAGTGTGAAGTCTCTCAATATCTGTTCCATTTGCATTTCTGACTGCAAGCCAGTAAAATGATGTTAATTTAGCAACATATTCTAATGTGTGTCAGTACTGTACTGTGACCCTTTTTATGTTCAGTAACAGTGTGCTATTTATTCCAGGATGATGTGATGATGCCACAGCGGGTTAGGCTGCAGCACGAAGTTGCCATTCAACACCCAAACAGTGTGAGTACTTTTTTCTTGTGTGTATTTCTGGGTTTTTCTTTGACAGAGTTCCGGATACATCTTTAAAAGGATATGAAAATTTCACAGTGGGGCTGGGGGAGGCAAAGCAATAACCAGTGTATTCTTTTCCTTTATTTTTAATCCTTGCACTGAATGGGAGCTTTGATTGAACTTCTTTTCTTCCTTTTATTTTCTCTGTTCAGAAAACCAGATCTCATTACAACAGTGATACTCTTTTGCAAATAAGTATGTAGGTTTGGGTAATGTCTGTAATCTGAAGGAGAATGCCTTTTTTATTTAGCCTTTCTAAGTCATGTGGAAAGCTGCAAAGGATTGGCTACAGCTATGGTTTATCTGCTTTTAATAATTAAGAAACTGTAAACCATAGGGAATGTGTGGGTTGTTACCACTGATGAACTGGCCTACAGTTCAGCTGATGTTTCTCTCTACGCCTGTAAAATAAAATAATATTAGAATTCCATTCTTTATTCCTGTGAAATAAACTGTTAGGAATATTCTGTGAGATACTTTTTCTCTGATCTATATGATTCTGGTTTTATATGATTTTCTGTGATTAGGGTCAGCGTTCTTTAGAGAGAGTTTGTACATATGTTCTACTTATCCAAAGATTTTATATATATATATAAATGACTTGTTATGGCAGTTAGTTAATTTATCAATACTATTGACAAAGATATTCCTTTATAAATTTGAAAACTGAGTTTGTGTTCCTATCAACAATATTCAGCAAAATCAGCCTATTGTTTCCACATCTCTGACATTTTCTCTTGTGATACTTATTTCAATGTGCAAGAGGTTTCTGGAAAGGAAAGGTCAGTTGACTTGGTCTGTCATGAAGGTGTTTCCTGCAGGTATCTGAACAAAACACACAGTTTTAGGATTATTGTTCTCTGTCAACGAAACACCTTTTGAACTTTTTGACTCCAAAATACACTTGCCTCAAAGTAGAGATCATTGCAGTCTTTTTGGCTGAAGAGTGTCTGCCAAACAACCTGCTGCTTAGTGGTGGGATGTGTACCTGCTCATCAGGCATTTGGGCTCTTCTGAAATCTGATAATCCTTATGATGGAATTTATTAAATTATAGCTGTAATAGTACCTGAGTGGCAGTTAACCTAACTCACGTTACAAACACAATAAAAGGATATATCGAAAGTTGTTTTTGTTCTGATATCAATCAGGTAATGTAATTCTGCAGTAAGGTGCCAAAAAAACCAGAAAGTCAAGTTGATCCACTACGCTGGTTTTATGGAAATTAGTGCTAAGAGCTATCATATTTCTTGCTTATATGGCTTCTATAGATGTAGATTAAGACTTTTTTAGTTAGACTAAATCCAGCTAAACAGTTTGTAGTCTTTTTAGCAAGCACTTCAACTGTTTTGTTTATGTTGTTATACTTTAGTGCCCAACAACCCTCAGTATGAGCTATTAAATGACAATCAAACAAGTAATAAAAAGACCTGAGTAGACTGAAGGAATGATCTGTTCTAAGCAACACAAACCTGTTACTGCCGTGTTCTAAATTCATGTGAATTTATGGTCCTGTTTCAGTCTGGTACTTTTGGTGGCCTGGCCTTGGCTGGGTTCTGTCACTCCTCAGAAAGAGAAGGTGGGAAAACTCATGAGTCAAGATCAAGGTAGTTTATTAAAAGCAAAAGGACTTTGGTCAGTTTGGATCAGCTGCCCTGACTGCCCCTGCAAGACCTTGCCCACGCCCAGCCTTCAGGAGAGGGGGAATGTTGGAGAGACAGCCTTGGTGCTGCAGGAGCAGGGCCCAGAGCACTGGTGTGTTACCAGCACCCAGCACTGGCAGGGCTGATGTGGGCAAAATTAACTCTGTTTCCACCAGACCCAGCACGTTTTCCATGTTATAGAAAATGTGTGGGATGCCTGTGTGAAGTGAAACCTTCTGGGTTAATGTTGGATCTTACAGATCTCTAACTCAGAGGCCTGAAGGAGAAAGGGGAACATATCCAGCTGTCTCTGGTGAGCAAATAGATCAGTTTGGTCCAGAGCATCTCAATAGTTCTGGCACAACTTTGAGAAAAGTTGGCCTGGTCACAAATCTACTGACCAGTGTCAGGGTGGACTTCTGTTCTTAAAAGAACATCTCTCTGCTGTCCTCAGAATAATCATGCCAATCAATTTTCTGGCCTTGGAAGATGTTTGGGGATGTTTGAATGAAGTTTTGTTCTGTATTTGAAGTTCTGGCCTGGCTTCAATCAATCTGACAAATCAGAGTAGGTGGAGGGGCAATAAAAAAAAAATTAAAAGAAAAAAGCAGAAGGTTGAGAAATGCTTGTGAAGCAGTGAGCTTTTTTGGTTTGTTCCTGAAATTCTAATTTGCAGACTTGCACTTTCCAGTGTTTTGCAACTTCTCCTGACCTGGATTTTTGACTTTATGCAGTCTCAATATACCTTCAGAAATTTTATTCCTAGTCCTAGTCTGCTGATTGTTACTGGGAGTCAGATTTGAAGACCAATGTTCCCAGCCCTGTAGGCTCAGTCTGCTGTTGTTATTACGGTAGATCTACAGGCAGGAAAAGGCTCCAACTTTGCCCACCAAGAGAAATCTCCCAGGTCCTAATTAATCCCTGAGGTTCTTCCTATTTTGTGTTACTCTTAAATGCAAATTTCTTTACTCTGACTTGAAGCCTGGTTACTAAACAGCAGAACCAAAGATATCAGATGCCTCTGGGATCTTCCCAACAAGTTATTCTTTAAAGAAACCTGTCTCCATCTCTGAAAAAGCGAGAAGCTTGCCCCAGGTTCAGGTACTGGAACATGGCTGAGGCAACAGCAGCAGCATTTGTGTCTCATTTCCTGGATCATAGACTCCTTAATTGTGCTTTAAAGAGCAAATTAATTTCTATTCTCTTAAATTGCTGTCACCTGGAACACTTTTTAAAAATAAGGCTTGTAGGGTGGAACTGTTCTGTCCTTGGAAATGTTCAGAGTGGAGGATTTGGGGTCTCAAAATACAAATCACCAATACATTGTGCCTTTTGTTAAAGCATGACTGCTGTCACCTTGTCCTCTGGTGACTATTTTACATCATCTCTCAGTCCCCCTGACATGAATTCTATAAATAGGCACTCCCAGAAGACACAAGTTTTTGAGACTCTGTGTATTTGTGCTACAATTCTAAAGTTCTGCTTAAGAAATATTAGGCTCAGTGCAAATCCCTACTTTTAGCAGTTGTAAGGCTCAGGGACATCATACTGTTTCTGTTTATCCCTAGAGGCTGCATCTATCCCATTTATCCAGGATAAGGCAGGTGGTGCTGATTTACCAATTACAAAACATGTATGCTTTGTTGGCAGCTAATTAATAGGAAGATTCAAGATTCTATTTCCCTTAATTCTGAAAAAATCGTATCTTTGTATCTTATTTTGTGTTCTTCTGGATGAGCTCCAACCTTGTGTATGCACTAGTGTTCTATAGAACAACTTTCTAAGTTTGGAGTAGCCCAGGAAATCATTTCCCAAACTACACACACTGTGCAGTCCCTCACTCTGCCTCATATTTATTCTGTTATTTAATTTCAACAGAGTGTTACTCTCTGAGAACTCCCAAAGCTTTTTGTTTCAAGAAGAGAGGGGGATATCAGTTGTTTCTGCTCCCTGGGTGCCTTGTTACTGGATGCTTCCAGCAGGCCCTGCTCTGGGCATGCTGAAGGAAAAACACTGGATCTGGGAATGATCTTGGAGACACTGAGTAACATTAAAGAGCTTATAAAATTACTAAACTTTTCCTCACTGTCTCCTACCTCAGTGAGAAAACAACAGCAGGAGTGAGAAAGTGGGCAGTAGAAATAAAGAACATTATTTCCTTTTCTCTGGCTCAAAAGGGGGTGAATCAGTAGCAATGTCACAATGAACACCTTTCTATTTGTTGTGAAATTACAATCCTCTGTCTCCGACAGGTAGGATACCTGGGCCTGTGAGGGAACATGAATATACCATTTGCATTTCTTCAATGAGCAATTCTCACTATTTTGCATCTCTAAAGCAGATTTTTGGCATATTCTGTAGCTTGGCTTTAGATAAGAGCAGCAGTGCCTAAAGCCAGTTTTATCTGTTGCATTATCTGCCTGTGTTAACCAACTGCCTGAATTCTGCATATCTTTGATGGTTGATGTGGCTCTCAGAGAGTTGATGGGATCGAGTGAACTTGAACAATGCCTGGGCTGGTGGCTCACAGAGCTGTTCACCTGCCCTGGGAGAGCTGAGACAAGTATTGCACAATCGGCCAATGGATTGGAGAAATCAGCAGATGAATGAGAGCTGAGCTCCTCCTTTCTGTAAGGCACAGCTCTAGGCCAAAGGCATTGGCTGTTTCCCTCCCACCCCCACTGAACTTCACAAAATAACTACGTTTAGAAATTAAGAGGATTATATTTTTTTCATCTGGAAATGTACATTTTTAAATTCTGAAAGTCATAATTTAATAGAATTTTTTTTTTTTCATGTTACTGTACCCTGTGCTGTTCTGCTTGTTGGGACCTGTCACACCTTTCTGCCACGAGTTAGAAAGTAGCAAGTCTGTTTTTTCCTCCCTCCCTGAGCGAGTGCTCTGCTTTCAGAGAGCACTGGTTTGAGTAATATCATTCTTTTATTGTGGGTAAAATGTTCAAATCCACTTGATCCTGTAACTGTGTGGTGTGAAAAGACAACGAGTGTATATGAGGTTTTATTAAACTGCCATAAAGCATAACTATCTAATGCTGGATGTTGCCTCTCTGTCCTCCATTGAAATTCAGTTCTGTACCTCTGTTTAATTTTCATCCTTCCTGTGTTCAGCGAGGTTGTTCATGATCTTCTCTCATTCTGTGTCTTTAATTTTGAAGTCCAGCTTTTACCATCTCCCCTTAAATGCCTTGTCCTCCAGTTATGGCATATAGCCTAGCAGATTTTCCTTTGAAAAGTGCTTTTATTTTGGACATGAAGTCGATTAAATTCTTCTTTGCAGAGAACTTAAATAATCTCTTTTTCTCCGTAGTTAATTTGCACAGCTCTCCTTGTGCCTCCCTTACTCAGCATGTTTGAGACAGATCAGTGTGTGCTGCCCGGGCCTGTCCCAGCAAGCACTGCCTGCAGAGGTTCATTTTAATACAAGAATTAATTCATACAACTGCTATTGAAGAGACAGTAATTGAGTACTGTCATATCTTGAATGACAAATCAAATTTGTTTGCATAAACCTGTTAATAGGAATTTGCTCCACTAATGGGTCTGAGGTCTGTCTTTGGTATAGACAGAAGGGAAAATGAGATTATATTCCTGAGGTGATTCATGCTGCTGTTGATTGTCCAACATCAGTTGATTTTTGATGTGGAAGAAATACATGTCCAGAGGAATATTTTAATGAGCTAGTCTTAATTATTCTGGTCAGCAGAATTTTTTTAATATTCTTACTGCACACTATTATCAAATTACCAAGTCTTTTACATTCTTCTCCAGCATGTGGAAAACGTAGCTCTGAATTAAGGCTATCTAGTATAGATACTTATAAAAATATTTATAGATTTCACTTCAGGAAACTGTCATTAGAGGCTTTTCAAAGTAATTTATAGTATTTCAATAATCTCTTGATATGGAGGGTAGAAACTAAAGCAGCAGTTGTGTGAAAGTTTTGTTCAGAAGTGGTGACACTGGAGTATGTTTAGAGGAAAAAATATTATTCCCTTTCCATTTTTGCACTGAAGAATATGAAAATTCGTTCTTTGACAATATGAGAGTATTATTCTTACATTTTCAGTAACTGGACCTTTCCATGTGTATCATCCAGATCTGCTGGAATTCAGCTGTGTCTTTGCTTTTTATTAGGCAGCTTCCTTAAAGATTTTTTCTAATTTGGTATTTCTGACAAAAACCACAGAGCATTTTCAAAGTCACTATGTCAGTCTGGGTCTGTTCTACATTTAATCAAATAGCCCAAATGGGAAACAGCCCAACTGACAGGACTTTGCAATTAAATTTGTGTTTAAAATGGCCTCCACATGACAATAACTCCCTCAAATGATTGTGATTACTGGAGTTTGATATTCATGAAAGTCTGACTGTAATGTATTTCATTCATATAAACATATTTCATTTTTAAAACTATGTCTGAAGCATAAAATCAATATTCCCTCTTCCTGATGTTCAGATATTTTGCTGAGGTGATAACTGTTGCAATCCAATCAGACTTTGTGAAGCTACAGACAAAATAAATTGCTATCTCTTCAATGGTATTTACTTGAAGTTTTCCCCAAAATGTCATGTTCAAACTTGCTGAATTCACACGTGTGTCAACCTCTTTTTAAACCTGCCTGTGTTGTGATGCTCAGCTGGGCCCATTCTGATTACACCACCTTGACTTCTTGTTTTTCATGTAAATTCACTAAAGAAAATTCAGACTTCCTTGGTTTTTGTTTAATTTCTTTTTATGTGCTGAAAGTAAACATGTAACATCCTTCTGTGGACTTTGGACTTGAGCTAGTGTCAAGCAGAGTGTTTAACAGATGGTCTTAAATATGGATTGCTGCAAGATAGAAGCATCTGTGGAGATGGATATTCATCTGACCTAAAGGCTTCTTTGGGGAGTCAGCACTGTCAACATATTTTATAATTTTTAACACATGCTTTAAATACATCAGGGTGTGTCTTGTATATTTACAACTAATGCAAATTACCTTACAGGTGTCATGTTTTGAAGAAAAGTTTCCTCCCTTGGAAATGATTGGGAGAGGAAATACATTTTACTACCTTCTTCCTGCAGTATCTAATTTTGGAAAGATTGGAAAGATTTGAACTACATAAAAATATTTCTTTAGTTTATTTTTCCTTAGTTTATTTTTCCTTTTTAATTGCATTAAATGGTGATCACAAAATCTTTCTTAAAGGACATTACTGCATAAAATTACTACAATAAAAATAATTAAAGTAGGGTTTGGAGACAGCAGAGGTGACATCGACCTTTCCTTAACATGAAAGATGTGATTAACTAAAGGTGCTCCTAAACATTCAGGATAAGGTAAATAACTCTTATTAACTTTTTATTTTAAGATTTTTCCATCTGGAGGCTCTCCTAAAGAGGCATATTGGGGAAAAAGGTGTCGTGCCCTAGAGATAATCCTCCCTGTTTTACTTGTTATTTGGATAATCTTTCTTTTCACAGAACATTATCTAGGATCAGATGTTACAATTTTTCTAATTAAAGCATCACTAAGTACTTAATTACAATCTCTTCTAGGAGGTTTACATCATTCTGTCATATTTCTAAAATGAAACACAACACTGCACATTCTTCCTCAGAGTGTAGAATGTTTTGTACTTTGTATAACCTTTGAAAGTTGCATTTATTTTGTACAGAAAAGCTGTGGACTTTTTCTTGCTAAAATGCATATTTTTCCAATACCAGTTTCAATGATAAAGTTTCTTAAGAGAAGGTACATTCTCTGAAGAACTCCTGTGTGTGTTTTACATCCAGTGCCTACTGCCTTGTGGAGAGTTTATGATTTTGCCTGTCGTTGTTCATTACCTCTTTTTTAAAACAAGGGTGGAAAATACTGGGATAAAATTGAAGACCAATTATTTTCTCATCCTTGTTTCCTCTTTGGTACAATGTGTGGGTTCTGACCCATAGGCTGCCTCCTGAATAAGGAAGATTGTTTGTGGTAAAGGAAGTTGCAGTGATTAAAAAACTCAAAAACACCACATCTGCAGAAAACGCATTGGTTTTAATTACTGCCAACTCATTTAAACTTTGTTTCCTCTCACCCATTTCCTTTTCCATTTAAATGTGCAAGGGAAAACGTAAAACTCTAAAATGAAGAAAATAAGAAACATCTCTACCTGAATATTGCACTTCAAAACCACTGGTGAAAGCTGGAACAAGTTCTGACATGTCAGTGACTGGGTGTAGAGTGCTGGGCTTTGCACATCTCAGATCTGGAACTGAAATGCTCTTTTTTCAGTGGAGCAGTTTTGTACCTCACAGGACAGTGGCTGCAGGTGACTCTAGGCAGGATTTGGTAATGTGTGAAGTAATCCTGCCCAGTTCCTTGGAACGTGAGCATAACTCTGAATTTACTGAATGTGCTCCTTGGATTTTTATCTCCAGGGTGCTGTGACCTGGAGAACCTCATTGTTATTTTTACTGTTGTTATTTGTACTGTTTTAGTTGTATCATAATCCCACTGTACTGGCTTTAGAGTTCTCTAACTCCTGAAGATGTTTTCAATGCAGTGGCGTAAGGAACATGTCTGTGACATTCATTCTGATGTTGTTATTTAGATACAATTCATTAACTCCACTCCTAATTGTGTGAAGTGGTAGAGTTATTAGAGAAGAGAGATGCAGGTGCCTAAATCCAGACCTATAAAGCTATTTTGACTCCTGTCTGAGACCATCTAGACAGGACTGCAGATACTGGAGGCTTTTGGTGAAGCAGGAGGTGAGGCCAGGCAGAACTGTAGGGCCACAGACTGATCCTATGTTTGGCCACTTCTTCCCACAGAGCTCATTTTAAGCCATTTTTATTTTTCAAATTTACTTGTGTTGCCTTTCAGTGTAGATAAACCCTCTATTAAGATAAACCCCCTTAAGATAAACCCTCTATTTTGTGCTCTTACTGTTCTTCCTATTACTGTTTCTTGCTGCCGTAAAGGATAAATTATTTTCTATTTTTTCCAGAGACAGCAGTACTACTTGCAATTAAATAAAAAGCTAAATGAGCTTTAAGTTACCTTTAATACATTAAAAAAATAATTGTCTGTCTAGAAAGCAAATGACCTCATTGCTGTTGTAGCAAAAAGGGTTGTTATGATCTTCTCTCCTGATGAGAGTTTTACTTTTTCCTGCCATAGTCTTTTGCTATGAGCCAGAAATTTCTTTTATTCATTGTTCATGTAACTGCTTCCTATACAAGTAATATTAATATTACATTTCAGCAAGTTTCTAGTTGGAATAAGAAGCCTATTGCATTTTTTGTATATATTGCATAGTTTAATCTAGGTACAGGTATATGCCA
Source organism: Phainopepla nitens (assembly GCA_013400175.1). Taxonomy (NCBI): domain Eukaryota; kingdom Metazoa; phylum Chordata; class Aves; order Passeriformes; family Bombycillidae; genus Phainopepla; species Phainopepla nitens. The sequence goes on from VXBQ01002760.1 coordinate 42,705, forward strand.
CCCTACAGCATTTGTAATAATGCTGTAAAAAACCAAACTTGTCTAATTAGATCAAAAAGTTGAAACTTGGATGACCTCTATTTTTGCATAGAAACAGATACTCAAAATACTGGAAAGAATTTTTCTAATGCAGAGTTTCTTGTACTTTCTGGAAGGTCTAAATGGGTGAAATATAGGCCAGAAAGATTTTTATCAAAGTACTTTAAATGTTACGAGAGAAGCAACAGTGAAAAACTTTTCACTTGAATTTGAAAGCTGTAAGGAAATATTCAGTGAAGTGAATATAAAACCTCTATGAGACAAGGAGGAAATGGAACCAGTGTGCAGTTGCTTGTGCAGCCCCACCTTACACAGGGGAGCTGGAGGTAGCTGTTTGTACGCTCAATAATCTGATTTTCATTGTATGAAAGAAGCTGGTTACATGAGCTGGGCTTTACAGATGCTGAATCAAAGGCTCAGCTTGGTGGTGTTTATCTTGCAAGCACAAGTCAAAAATCCCAGTCACGTGTCAGAGTCCCATTGGGAGGGGAATGGCACAGCTAAAGTGCAGAGGGGTGTGGGATTTGTTTGGCTGAAGATCTAGAAATAAACTTGATTGCATCGTGGCAATATTCACATTTGTCTGTAAAACAAACTTCCTAAATGATGCTAAAAGTGGCTTTGAGTGGTGCTGGTTCTGCAGATGAAAAGAAAGCAGCTCTTAGGGCAGAGGGGAGTGGAAGCACAGCATTTCCTACAGCAGGGTAACTTTGTTAATGGCTTTGCAGCTATTGTCCTGTTCTGTTGCAAAGTTCCATTTCCAAAGACCAAGCTCCAAATTAGGGCTAAATTCAAGGCAACCCATTGATTTTTCTCACTGCAATACTAGTCTTTCCTAAATAACGACTTTATTCGATGAGGATTTTTTCCTAATTTTTTTTTCAATTCCAAAAGGATCAAAGCATTTTAAGACCTACAATACAGTAAGTACAGAACCACTCTTATGAGCCAAAATTCAGAGAAGTAAATTGAAGTATGCAATGGAATTATCTGTGTGGCTAGATGGAAGAAGGAGGGAATTTTGGCTAAGACTTAAAGTCAAACTCAAGAAATTACAAACAGTGATGTATAACCCAGAAAAGAGCTGTCAGGATCCAATTTAATAGCACTTCTTCTTGTCTGCTTTTCCTTGTGTGTGAACAGATAATTGATCAAACCTGTTCAGTTTTCTCTTCAAGTGTGAAGAGTTTGGATTTGAACCAGTTGTTCTTTGGACTTCAGGGAATTTCAGTCCTTTAGCTGAGCACCTGGATTCAACATTTACTTTAGTTGGCTTAAATTACCAACAGCATTTATGAAATTACCAATCTGCTCAGAAATTAATATAAAAATGTGAAACTCTGTCCTCTCTTCTAATTTAAATTTCAAGCTGCCAGGAGAGAGATGACTGCACTTCCTACTTGCCTGTAATTGAAAACCAGGTTTTCAGAAAAACAAATTTGAAATTCTTTTTAATCTCTCGCCTTTTAAAAGCTCTTTGCATTCTGTATCTGTTCATCTTCACTGTGACTCTTTAAATAAAAAGAAACTAAGTTTCCATCTTGTGCTGTTAAAGAATAGCTTGAGATATAAAATAAAGGTAATTTTTCCCTTTTATGCAGAGTTTTGTAAAGTGTACAAGTTAGAAAAACCTAGAATATGCAAGAGAAGGCTAATGAGAGCTTGATTAATGAACACTACCAAGAGTTCTATTTTTAAATAAAAATCATCCTTGCAGCACAGGACAGGCATACATCTGACATGACTTTTGCAGGTTTTTTTCTCTGTGGTATGCTGGAAAAACATCTCTATAAACACTTCTAATTGATATCCAGTTTAAAAGAATTTTAGGTTAACCTTCTGACAATATCTTAGTATTAATTACTTAGCTGCAATATGAGGGTTAAGTTAGGATGAGGATTGAAGTTTTCCACAGTAATTTGTTGTTGCCACTGAGGAAACATTTCCTAGTTCAGAGACATTCTGGTTTATTCTTATGGGATAAGCAAATAACATTTTCTTATTCTCCAAGCTTGTTATTTTGATTGTATTTAATCTTACTCTAAATTGTGAAGTTTCATTGCCAGCAGTCCCCCAGCAAGATCTTCTCATGGTGTTTCTGTTCCCACATCAAAAGTATTCACAACTGCACATGCAGAGCTCTGGCCTCACTGCTCACATCTCTCTGTGGTTTAAAGCTCTGCAAGCATAGATACCTGGAAGATTTATGAATGCTGAGGGTGGAAAATAAACCAAGGAAGTGTTCCACCTGCTCTTCATCAGAACTTGATTATTGGGAATTAGTGTTCAGAAACACTAAAAGCCTGTGGTGTTGGTTCTCAGTGGACAAACACATCCTCAATGGGAGGCACCATCAAAGTCAGGAAGAGAAATGGAGAGTTACAGAATGATGGGAGTGCAGCAGTTGGTACAAAACAGTACCAGCTTACTTTGCACAAATAATTGAGTGCTGTGGTACCCTGAAGGTTTTGTGTAGACTGCAGACTTTGGGAGGAGCAAACAGCAGAGTTCTGTCCAGTCACACTCCTGGGGTTCTCCTCAGCTTTTTCTTTGTCTGATCAGAGATATGTGAACAGTTTAGTGTTTCTATGAAATTGCATTAATATGTGTCTGTGCAGATACAGACACGTGTCTGTCCAGCTGATAGTCTCTGATATATATTGGAAGCTATTTCTGAACACCTACTGGCATAATAATATTAAAATTCATATTTAACCTACAGAACAGTATTAGATAAGGAGATATTGCTCAAACGAGTTTACAGTGCTTCAGTGACCCAAATCAAAATGACATGTCTACACTGTTCTGCCATGAACAAAACAAATCAGAATATGAAGGGGATTTTGCTTATTTTATATTAATTAAAAGTTATGGGGGGTATTATAGGTTATGGGACTGCTGGCAGGATTGTCTGATGTTACTCAAGTTCCAATTTTCATTTGTTGGAGTAACTTTTGGTTGAAATTTTGCATTCTAGATGTCTGCCTATTGAAATTTTCCTTTGAAAATGTGAACCAAAATGATTCAAATATTCCCAAGAATGAGGTTATTGGAAAGATACTGCTTAGTGTTTCCTAGAGAACTTTAAAGTCTGTAACTATTTAACATTTAAACAGAGCAACCATGCCATATTATCTCATGAACATAGAAGGGGGCTAGTAAGGACTGTATAGATAATCTTAATTCTTGGAGTTGCCATGTAGTGAATGTTTATTTTGTGATACTGTTTTGTTGCCACATGGGTGTACAGCAGTTTAACCTAGGGGATTTCTGTCATTTTGCTTTAGATTATTGGCTGCCAAGTCAGAAGAGAGCCACTGGACTCTACTGAACGATACACTCGCTGGATCAATACCCTAACCCAGGAACAACTTCTCACACAGGTATCCTGGTTTCAGCTGTGCCTGAAATGACAGCAGGAAAATAGAGTAAGAGGTTTATTTGGATAGGTTTTTTTCAGTCATAAGCAATACTTGATAGTTTATTAAGGTTATCAGATTCTCATATTTAAAGACAGTTTGTTCAAGAGAAGCCAAGGTTATGGTGCACGTGATCATTACAGAACAGTGACCTCACACTGAGTGAGAATGAAACTTGCAGGTTTGGAGTGAGCCCTACATGTCTCACTGCTGCCTGTCTTAGCTACACATGCTTTCATGTTCTAAAATTTCTTTTCAAAAAGTGGATTTGAATACAAAAGGGAAAAAAAATCTTTCTTGAGAATGATTCTTCTCCCACCCAAGGTACTGACCACTCCTGTATCTGTTTAAGTTTTGCTTAGGATCATTTTAAAACAGCAGTTCTTCAGGCATTAAACATTGGGCTCATTATGCATTGTTTGTAAGTGAGATGCATCTTGAGCAACTGAAGATGACAGTTTTGGCATAAAGAACAGTTGTTTCATTAGGCAGGAGGCCAATGCTGAACTAAAATAGAGACTAAAAGAGACTTTGGCAAAAACAAGTTAAGCCGTGGAAGAAATCCATCCAGCTTGTGGAGGAATGTTGTACAGAATATAGGAAATCTAATGGATGGTTTGCAGAAAACATCCCAGCAGGCTTTAATATCCAAGTATTTGGAGTTGGGTTTTGGGATGTTGTGTTAGAAAGACATTTGGTTTTGATTTCCCTGGATTTAAGTGGTTGAAAAGATTAACATATCCTTATTTGTTAGACTTCATTATAAACTCTGTTGTGTTCCCCTAACTCCAAAATAACACTAACAGGCCCTGCTAGTCATTGTAACACAAGGAGTAAGCTATAGACCTTGTTTTAAAATCACCAGTGGTATTACAGTGCCCTGTAATTCACCAAAATAATTACAGAAAAAGTTACCCAAGGAATATTTGGATTTGCCTGTGGTGTGGCATTAGAAAAAATACAGATTTAAACCACTGTATTTATCTGGCAACAGCATCTGGATCACTGTACTGGTGAAGAGGAAGAAAAGCTTGAGAATGTAAAGGCTTGTCCTAACAATCTGAAGTGTTTCATCTAAATGGCCACTGGATCTTTGATGAATTAAATAGAAAATTAAAACAAATATCCTGATTTTGTGATTATGAAAATAAAAAACAACAAAAAAAAACAAAAGCCAACCCTCATTTTGAATAAGACGGCAATCGATGTGTTCTGGAAGAGATTATTTAATATTGTGTTTCCAACTTAGGATGCAAATATGATGACCTGGGAAGTCCCTTGCAATCTTACATGTTGCAAATACCTCTTAAAGCCTTAATAAATGCATTTTTTTTTTACATATAATTTAGAGTCACACAATTTACTGGTAGGTTAGCAATTTTGGATCATACATTGGGTTTGGAGCTAGCAGAACTTTTGGTATTTACCCATGAGTTTAGCAAGATGGGCTTTATAAATTCACACTATTTATGTGTTCCTCATTATATTTTAACATGCTACCTATTCTCCACTAAGTTTAATGCAGAAACAGAAGTTCCTCAAATACAGTAGATTTCTGAGAATTCTGTGGGTGTCTGAAGTTTTGGAGAAATTGTGCTGCACCAGCTACAACTCATATGTTGTTGAGCACCACAGGATCCCCTTGGAGGGAGATTTTTGGTGCCCAGCTATCGGACAAGCTTCAGCTGTGACACAAGCCTAGGGCAGCTTGGCTTTTCCAGCTTTGGAGCTCAAAGAGCTGCTTGGTTTCTGTGAGCACATGGCAGTTCTGCTTTTGTAATCTTTTGATTAGAAATTCAGGTAGAGAGATAATTATTTTGCTTTTTCTTACTTAATGTGTGGCAGAGGAGGAATTGGGAGTAAAAGCCATCTCAGCTGTACTCTAATAATCAGGGTATGAATCAATTATCTAAGGTCCCACCCTTCTACCCTGATATATCATATGCTTTATTTTGTGTGTGTTTTTTTTTAAACTCTCTTCAGTACATAAACCCCAAAAAGCTGTAATGATGGACCTGTGCTAATGGATTTGTAGAATTTCCATGAGGAGCAGTCCTGCAGGGAATTCAGGAAAATTTGCTTTAATTTATAGCACGTTGTCTGCAGCAGATTCCTGTAGTGAAAGCATGTTTATCTTTTTTTAGCTGTCTCTGTCATCAGTGCCCAGCTCTTTACAGTCACTTCTGCTGCATTTCCACACCATGCACATGCAGATTATTTGTGCTGGAAATTGGGAAACCAAGCAACCAATTCAAAAAGGAACAAATGCCAATTGTCAAGATCATGTCATCTCCTATCACAATGATTGTGTTATTAATCAAATATCCTGTGGCACAGGATTGCTCTGCTGGGCCGTGCCCAAAGCCAGGTTTGGGAGGGGAGGTTGGTAGAAGATGTTTTGGGAGGTGCCTTCAGACACCTCTGTGCTGGATGCTGGGTTTAAACTCCTTGAGTCAGTCCCAGATTTTTGGATCAAATGTCCATCCCCGGTCCTCATGCTGAGAAGATCTTTCAATACAAAATGCTGCCAGCATTTTAACTTTTCCCTTAGCCCTGGCCTCTTGATGCTTACTCATCCATTAAATGTTTCTCTAAACAATTATACTGTAACATTCCAAAGATACTTTATGGTATGCGTGAAATTTCAGAATATATACCCCAGAGAATGTGGTGGGATGGTGGGAGTGAGAGAGTACAAAGAGAGCATGATAATGAAAAAATCTACATTTTAGAAGATCAGTATTTGCTTCTTCAATGTTATCTTCTGCATAAATGACAGGTGATCAAACCACACTTTTGTGTGTATACTGATAGAAACCTTAAATACATGTGTTCTGGAAGACTTGCTCTTTCTGGCCAAGAGTAAAAAAAAAACAAATAAAAAAGGATAATTGTTTCTGTTCAGTAAGTGCAGATCACAGTGACAGGTACAGGAAGAAAATGAGCAAACAAATTAAGAGAACTTGCTTTTTTGATGTTGAAATAAGTGGAAAAAAATGTAGATTAAAACTAATCCGACAGGATATCCGAGTCCAAATTGTGCTCGTAAATGTGACTGAGGTTTGATCGTGCAGCCCTTCTTTTACACTGGAAATGTTTACTGGGCTGTGTAAGTGAAAAGTTCTGAATGGTTTTAAGGTTGGATTAACTGCACAAATATTTATGCAAGTCATTTTTAAGGCCTGTTGCTGACTGTAAAGTAAAAGAGCTGAGTTCATGTCGACATCTGTTAAATCATGGCTTTAGGTTAGTTTAGTCTCTCAGCCTGTGAAGTATTCTGTTCAGCCTGAAGCACAATCCCATCTGACCTACCATTTTTTCCTCCTCAAACACACGACATCTCCACCCCTTCACGTGGTTATTCACTTAGGAAGCAGGCAGCAAACTTCGAGTGACTCATGAAGAGACTCCTGCCAAAAGGAAGGGCCTGTGGATGATAAGGCTGGGTTGTCCTCGTGTAGATAAGTAACTGAAAAAGCCACAGTGATTCTGGACAACTGTGTCTGTATGACTTCCTGAGACATGCTGGGCTTTGCAGGTTATCTTAAAGCTCCTGGTGTTGGATAAATCTGGGAATTGTCACAAGTGATTTGTAGTTCTTAGCAATAATCTCTGCCAAGCACCTGACAGAAGAGCAATAATTAACATTTCATAGCACACACCTCTCTGTGCTCTAAAAGATGTCTGTTACACTTCACTGATAGCTTTAAAAGCTGTGCTTTTCTACTTACTAGGTCTTTCTATATCAGAGTTTAATTAATATTTGATAAAGATTCATGCTACAAATTTACCACAGATGCTCCATTTGGAAATAGTTCCAGCATTGTGTTGGAGTCAGAGCATGTAGTTTGTTTTTAAGGCAAGAAGGACCTTACAGCAGGGCTGGACCTTTTCCATAAATTCAGTGCACTCAATATTCCTTTATCATCCTGTGGCTCAATAAGGAACTTCTCAGTGGTCAAAAGCTGGTAGGAGTAATTGCAAATAGGATGAATTTTCCAGGTGGGCCAGGGATTGAATATCTCTGGCTTACAGCAGCTGTTTTGTCTACCTGCAGACAGAAAATCCCACATTATTAGTTCTGGGGTTGGCTGTCCACGTGTCACAACTGAAATAATAATCAGGGCAGCAGTCTGACAGTGCATGTATGCAATGCCTGTTGTAGTAAAGGCAAAAACTGGCCAGAGGGAAAGGCTTTCTTACTTAAGAATGAATAAAACATGAAAAGGCTGATTGAAATCCCCTCCACCCTCCCTTCCCTCCCTCCCTCCCCTCCGTCCTTCCCACTATTAATGGCTCACTTGTGTTTGTTGTCTTTCAATAAAAAGATACTCAACGCTTCCTTAGGATTTTTTTGATCACTGTTTCCTCTTTCTTGACCCATATTATCTAAAAATGTGGCATTAATAGTGAAGTCCTGATGTTTTTCTGCCGAGTGAAACAGCCAAAGTTAGTGGTTATTACAGCAGATTCCAGCAGTTTGGATGGGATTGAGCCTGTACCATATAAAAAAAAAATCCCAACTGGCTGCTTCCTTTTGTGGTTGGTTGATCCTTTTTCTCCTCTGGAGGAGAATGAACCAAAGTTTCACAAGCTTGACAGTGTTTATATTTACATGTGAAAATACATGTCAAAGGGTTCATGGAATTCTAGAAAGTTTAATGAGAAGTGGCTTAGCCACATCTGTGAACTCAAAGCACAATTAGAACTTCCCAGTGAGGCTTTATAAAAAGGCAGCTCAGGGTCACATATTTTGAACTTAGAAACAGGTTTGCTGGAATTCAGAAATGTATACAGCTTGTGCTTTGTGTGTGTGCAGTTTTGCATGAGTTTAAAGGTGTCCCATAGGGGAAGGAGTGTTAAATGACTTGTATTTTTCCTCTTCATATCTTGCTTGATAATTTGCATGATTAAACAAGGCTGGATTGTGGCTCATAATACATGGTAATGTTAAAATGGAACAGAAATACTGTAATATAGTATAAAAGGAACTTGTGATTACAATAAGTTTGATTTTATTCCAAAATGTTCCTGATGAATGCAGCATTACAGCATGACGGATTCTTGTATGGCAGAAAAAGCCTGATGTGACTTTGATGGACACAGAAATGAAACTGGTTCAAAACAGCTATTTCTGTGTGAGCTATAATTTGTTCCAGTTGATGATATTTTCTTGTATGTTTAGTAATTAATGATACCAATAAGAAATGCAATAGATTTGCATCCTAAGTGTTATTTTTACAAACATTTGATGTAGGAGATGGACAGGTAATAACAAGTGTAATGGAAAAGTGTCCAGGATTGAATTTTCAGAAATGCATAATTGGCTTTCCAAGTTACTATTGCCATTTATGTCTCCTCAATACTCTTGAAAATTACTTTGAAAAACAGGGCAAGACGTTAAAATAAATTGAAGACCACTTTGTTAATTTAGAGCTACAGTTAAGGACATGGATGGAGCTAACTAATAACTTCCAGTTTCTGAGTGCTCCACTTAACTCCTGTTTGATCTGCCATATTTATCCTGTTGATGTGCTTGTGCGAATAAACAGCCCTTAAGCTTCACTTTGTGAGCTTTAGTATCATTGCCTTTTATAGTTTAAGGAACTGTACTTTTGCCTCGTTTTGAGGGACAAAATCTAGTCTTTATTTTAAAGTAATAGATAAGATATTGAAGTAGCCCCAACTTTTTTTTCCCCTTTCAAAACAAAAAACCCACTCCAAACAGACATTTCCAACTCAGTGATGTTTATTTGTCAGTTGGTTGTCCATATGTGAGAGCACAGAGCTGATACACCATTCACTTCTGCAATTTTTCAATTTCTGTAATTTGCTTTGAATTTCAAAATCAAAGTGATGACTCCAAAAAAGAAAGGAAATATTTTTACTGTGGCTTTTACTATAATAAAAATTATGAATTTCAAACATATTTTATCTGCAATGCAACTCCTTCTTGTAGTCTTATACATAGGAAAAAACATTTCTTTGTCTCTTGCAACTGCACACTGAACAGTTTCACTCTTTTAAAAATTGTGTACAAGCATGAGTTAAGCACATTCTATTTGATCTGTCACACTCAAGATTTTATTCCTTAATACTTTTTTATACTGACTTCACCCTGCCATGTTTGACATTTGTCTCCATGGTAGTTGTTGCTTTTCTGATTTTTTAACTACTTAAGGAAGCTGAGTTTTAAAATGTTTACATCCACCATATCCTCTCACGCGTATTTACAATATATGTTATACTGTTATGTTTGAATTTATATTTTTCCTTTCTGTGTTGTAAAAAAGCCAGATTCATTGTCCAGTCTGACAGCCTTGGAGTGTAAGAATCCAGATTTAATGAGTAATTCAGGTTTTATGTATTTTTTTTCCTTAGTACAAGTGTGACAAACTGGGACATGGGATTTTTATTCTGTTTTTACAGTCTTGGCCAAGCAGACTGTGATTAGAAGTTCTTGAGCTGAAATTGTGCAGATAAATTACAGTGAGCTTTTCAGTGCATTAGCTTGGATCAGTGTAGCTGTGAAGAGCACATCCTTTTTCATAAAGAATGGATATTTGTCTGTGCACTTAAGGCAATTGCATCATCCTGAAAGTGAGTAGCACATCCAGTTCCACTGATGTCTTAAAGAACCTGGAAATGGAACAACACATTTTGGAGACAGTATCAGTACAGGAAGTAAAATAAAGGTTGGTCTTTGTTGGAGGCTTCCAAGGGATATGGAAAATGCCCACCCCTGCACAGGGTGATAGAGTTTGATAAGTTTAGAAATTAGCAAAACTGACATCAATCCCCAATAAGAGATATAAGTGGTAAGGTAATTCCTCCTCAGCTCAACCCTTTTCTGAATCCTCCCCCCTTTAGATAGGAACTAAACTCTGTTTGTGAAAATGTGTCTCCAAGAGCTGGTTTCAACCTTGGCTCCCAGAGAGCCAAGATAGCAAAGGGGCCATGGACCCCCAGCTTGGAGCCTCTGGGATATATTTTGTCTTTCTGCCTGTCAGGGTAGGGAGAAGTATTTGGGCTAACTACAAATACAGTAATAGGCTACAGAGCTACAAACCTATATGCAAAGAATATAGAAAATATAAAAGCAAATGCTGCTGGTAAACAGAGTAGGAGGACTTAGGAGTTGCTGCAAACTAATTCTTGGATTTCTTCAGAGCTACTGAAACATAAAAAGCAGATGTTAGCAGACTTCTTTTTATTAGACTAATTTGGTAGCCTTCATTTACGGTGTTGAGTTTATTGGAGTGGATCTGTCACGCCTGTCAACATAAAAGATAGGTGTTCAGAAAGTTTGTATAGTAAAAGGAACTATTATTTTCAGGTGTATAATTCCAGAGAATGCCAAGAGGTCTGTATTTATTTTGGATAATTCTTTGCATACCTATACTGTAATAATGTCAGAATGAAATAAATATGAATGAATCTCAGGGTTGTGATTATTTTATGAAGTAGAAAAGACAAATTGTAGTAACTGCTTGCTGTCTAGTAAATGGTTCAAACTGTACCTAAAAGAATGTTTTAATCTTTATAACTTTGGAGGATTTATTTAGCCACAAAAGACAAAATAAGTGTGCTGTCAATAATGCAGCTTGTTAAGCTTGCTTTTTTTTTTTTTTTTTTGCCTTTTTAACTTAGTTTTTTTTGGCATCTTTGATTTTTTTTACATCACACTGCACATATCATACAATATATTATATTATATTATCTAGTGTACACATTTTTAAGCCCCTTTGCCATGTTCTGTTTCAAAAGCTAATAAAACAGGGTCCAAATTGTGCTTAATATCACCTAAGAGTTTCACTGACAATTGAAATTTATTTTGAGCATGCATTCCAGACATTTATTTATCTGAAACCCATTGGTTTGACACTGTGTAATTTTGGGGCCTTTGGGACTGTATGGGCAGGTCTTACATTGTACTCTTATACTCTATATTTTCTTTAGTATGTTTTGTTGTTATGTTTCATTTTTGCCATGCTCTTCCACTGCACCTTTTGGAATTGGTTGTTCTGGCTGTGACAGTACTCAACAGCTTTCACTTTCTCACTTCATTCTTGGTTTCATCTCTTCCCCCATGTAATTTTGTCTTTCTCTGATGCTTCACAGAAGAGCCACAAGTTCACCACATTCTTAATTGTCCATTCATTTTTCAAGGAGCAGATTGCTTAGTAGTTTTTAATGAAGAAATTGAAATGTAACCACCAGTAAGAAAATAGCAGAAGAATACTCTGCTTTTTCCTTAATATTGGGGAGAAAACAGTTCTATGTTCATGAAATTCTCTCTCACAGTCAAGCCTCAGAGGAAGGAGGTAAATTGGTCACCAGGTTAGCAATTGCATTTAAAAGGGCTTTTCTGAGAGAAACCAGACTGTCCACACTTTTACACACTTCACTTGGAGCACTGCCAGGCCAGCAAGGTGATACTGAACCCAAGCTAGCCAGAAGCAAATGAATTGTCACAGCATTTACAGCTGGGAAATCTGCAGGGAAATCTCAGCTCTGTTATCAGAGAAGCCAGAAGGACAGATAAAGAAGTTATTGCTGTGGTCCTGGATATAGTGTAGATACTAAAAGAGGCATGTTTAGCTTTATGTTCTTGGTGTTCTGTTCCTTCTGTGCATTTCCTGAGTATTTCAGCTGAAGGAGAAGAGATTCTTTTTTCCTAGTGTTGTCCTATATGCAGCCAACAGTCAACCTCTGCTTTGTGCAGGAGGCAGTTGATAAAGCCTTATCACGTAATGTTCCAGCCCTGGAAAAGTGTCTGAGAATTGCACTGGCAAGGACTGACTGCCCTTGTGATTTGTTCTTAATTATTTCTCCTTCCATTCTTCTGCTTCTCCTGCTCACGAAGAGTCCCATTGCTAATGAGGGCTGCAGAGAGGCTGATGTGCATCTCTCTTTTTCCTTTCTCCTCTCCCTTTTTAGCCAGGCCTAATGACCATCTAAAATTGTAGTATGGCCATGTCCCCAGAGTTTTAGCCATACCTTTCATACTGGCTCTCTTCTACTATAAAAAAATAAATAAGTCTGTGATTGTGAAATGAAAATATATTGGAAACTGCTACATTCAAATGTTTGACAGTCTTAGAACCCCTGATGGCTCACTTGAAAGAGCAGGGAAGTGGAGCTCTCAAGTGGCAGTGCTGCTAAGCTGTCCTCAAATGTTTTTCTTCTCTGAACTGAAACTTAGGTCATGCTGAATGTGTCCATTGGTACACCTGCATCCTCACTTTTTTAGGGCTGAGATGTTCGAGTTGAGCTTTGTTGTATTTGGCATGAATCGAGCAGTCAGAGGGATCACAGCTACCTCCACCAGTGGGCTGGGCTCCATTTCACTCCAATATTAGAAAATAATGTATTATCTCAACTGCCAACATTTATTTGGCCACCTGAATTTAGAAAGAAATAACCAGCACTATCAGCTTTTCCTACCTACCCAGAATTCCCTTTTAATGGCATCTTTCAGAAAAATGCAAATCTTAACCTAGAAGCCAAACTTCAGCGTCAGATTTCATGTTCAAAAAGAAAAAAAAGAAAAACACAAACCCAGCAGCCTTTGGAGTCAGTAGGAGAGATTTTTTTTTTTTTTATGTGCCATAAAATTATTCATAGCTGTGCAGAGCAGATGTTGACAATTAGGGGAGAACAGAGGCTGGTCTGTGGTGTCTGTTTCTCGTGGGTAGATGAAGGCTCGAGGCAGCGGCCATTTCCTGTCAGAGCAAGAGCAGGTCCTGGGGGCTGCAGCCCAGTCAAAGTGTACAAAGTCACTTTTGTGTGGCCTTGCTTCTGTCCCTGGGCTGGAAGAATAATGGTGCTAGAAGGCTCAGTGTTCTGGTCTGAGAGATCTATGTCCATTGATACAAAATTACGGGTTGAAAACTTTTTATGGATTTTGTTTTCCTTCGCTAGATGTTTGCCCCCTCCTTTTAGAAAGCGCAGAACAGCTGACCCTTTCATTTAATGCAGTAATTGCCACTGTGTCATGTCACATTTTAATTCTTTTAGCTTGAACCTTATTTAAAGCACAGTCCCTCTCAAATTTGAATGTATTTTTACACAGAACTTGAATGGGAGCAATTTCCTGCAAATTAAAAATGATGAAGTGTTATCCTTTTGCCTTCAGAGCCGTTTTTTGTAAAATTCTGATGGTTGCAGGTGACCTGGGGCACCTCTGCAGCTGACAGCACTGCTTGGCATACTCATGTAAATAGGAATTTCCCAGTAGTTAAAAGAAGTTTTACTGTAGCTTATTTTGTCTCTTATCTGAATGGGCTTGTTCAAGTAATGATGGTGTTCAGTGAATTCCCATTTTCGTCTTTGCTGGTAGAGCTGTATAAATAATCCTATATTAGTGATGGAAAATTAGAAACACTTTTGTCTGCAAAGAAGTACTTCTGATCTTCAAGTTTAGCAGGTGCAGGCAGTGATGGAGAAATCATCCCTGGTCCTTTGGGAGGCCATGGTCAGAGGAGAATGAAAGACACCAGCTTAGTGGAAGGAGAGGAAACTTTGTGGACCTGGTTGCTATTCAGGATCAGAGAGATGGTTTGTAGAATTTGAAACAAACAAACAAAAAAATTCTGGTGTTCTGCCATATATTAAGTTCACTCTTTCATGGCTTTTCTAACCAAGCTGTAGCCTGGTTATAATGGAATGTGAGCATGTTAATGTCAAGTTGCAGTGATTGGGTCTGTCATCCTGCTGCTCTGTACAATGGAGGATGCTATTGAACACAAATAGAGCATTGATAAAATGACAAAAGCAAAGCATAAAAATATTTCTTAAATGGCTGAAACAGTATCTGTAGTAAATACATGTTTTGTTATTCAGGAACAAGAAATTATTTTCTGTCTGACAGGATAGCATGCATTTCACTGCTGCCTGAGAACTGGGTCCCTGTGATAAGAATCTGTGACTCAAAGCTTGGGTTGCTTGGGCTTTTTTTTTTTTTTCCATCAAGTAGGTAACGTGAATAATTTTAGAATAAAGAGGAAGGAAGAAATTACATGCCTCAGTAGCAAGCATGTGTTCTCTGATACTTTAGTTTCAAGTTCTGTATTGAGGAGAGGTAAAGTCCAAAATCTCCTTTTATAGCAGGATACCAGGTGCAAGCAGCGAGACATAGAACTCAATTCAACTTTCTCTTCAGTGAAAATTATAACACAGCTTCAGCCTTGATGGCAAACTGCCACTGCTGTGCCTTCTGCACATTTGGTAGGAAGAATACATAAGCAATGCTCATAGATATAATTTTTTAGTGTGAAAGATGCCCATGCATTCAGGACTGGAAGTCCTGGTGAAGGAGAACTCTTGGGGCTGCCCGAGCCAGGGCACTAACACCCTGAGCCCTCTAAAGGCAGGACAGTTAAGGATTGGTAATTAACAGGTGCTGTAAAAACATAAAGCTGCCTGTGTCAGACCACATCCTCAGAATGGGTCATGCCAAGGTATTTACCTGCAAATAACCTGAAAACTGTCAATTGTTTCCTTCTGATCGTGTGTCAATAGCCAAATATTTGCGGGCCAAGTCATAATCTTTCCAAAATTACAAGTAGAATTCCAAGCTGAAGGGTTGTTTTGCAGGAAGGCAGCCTGATGTTATGTTCCCCCCACCCCCTGTGACACTGGACTTATTGTTGCTGTCTGTAGAACTTAGGATGAATAGCCTGAAGTGAAATCTTTTCTCAGTTCTGACTTCTTACCAGAGAGCTCCATAAACACAACTAATAAATTTTACAAGGAAATAAACTTCTTTCTAAAACCAAGCTGTGAAGCTACTGCTTCACATATTCTGAAAGCTGTTTGAATTTCCATTTGGGATTTGATATATTTGGTTAATTTTTTTCCTGGCAGCTTTGGTGATTGTAGAATGTAGAAATGTCACCGCCATCAGCAAACCAAAAATTTTACTGTCTTTTTTTAATGACAATATAAATAACAGGTTTTGGCTTTTTAAACTTCTCTCAAACCCTTTTTTAAAGCAAAAATATGTTATTTGGACTAAATATCTGTTACTATCCACAATCATATGTGAGCAACTGCCAAAGAAAAGTAACTTTTCTACCTTTTACAAAAACCAGAGCCTTATTCAGGCACAGCTTTCATAATTATCTTCTAAAATGTGTTTTAATTCTGCTTGTCTGAATTTGAGATGCTTTGCCAAGGAATTGTCTTACCATGCCCTGTTGGGCAGATGTGTGTTTGTACTGGCATTAAGTGCTGTTAAATATTTGCTGTTATTTCAGGGCTTCTCATTGTCAGGAATTTACTAATAATGAGGGTTCTGGACATTGTATGTGTCCCCTTATAGGCTGTGTATGCAAATCTTGTGCCATTTGTAGTGGTTTACACACCAGCTGTCTTAACTTTGGGCATCTTTTGACCACAACTTTACATTTGTTGCTGTTAATGAATTTTTAAATATTGCATTTAGGAAAAGTGCTTCTTCTTAATGTTTTTGGGCAATGTTACAGGGCTGGTATGGATTCATTTCAGATACACTCCTGGTAGAAGTGCTTGTATTAGCATGAAAATTTAATGCATTTTTTTGTTTTGTTTTTGAAGAGAAAATAGATAAATATTGCTTTCATATCTTCTCTTTGTTATTTATATGGATAACTGCTACTTGTGCTCTGCTGTTATTCTTTCCTCCTTTGCCAGGTTTCAAGCCTCCAAATTTGATCTTTTAAGTGGATATGTGTAGGTTTTTATGGAAATTTGTATGTACACAGCTGCTAGAAAATAAGAAAGCATGTGCCTGTGAAAAATGACTGATTACCAAATAAGCCTCCCAAACTGAAGTTTGGAAAAAACAGGACTCTCCAAGCAGTCTAGAGGTTTATTGGAAAGGGAGAAAGCAAGCCAATTTGAGTACTTTGCACAGCTGTTTTAACAGAGTTATTTCATCCATGTGATTCTACAGAATAATTTGATCCCAAAAGTAACACATAATTTTTTTAAATTTGTTTTGAATCAGTGGCATATAAAAAATTAGTTTCATGTGGTCAAAAACTTCTGCACTTTGTAACAAAATAACGAAAGTTTAGCTCATCTTGTACTTGTTACTGAG
Organism: Phainopepla nitens; assembly: GCA_013400175.1. Lineage (NCBI taxonomy): Eukaryota > Metazoa > Chordata > Aves > Passeriformes > Bombycillidae > Phainopepla > Phainopepla nitens. The sequence goes on from VXBQ01002760.1 coordinate 59,247, forward strand.
CTGCAGCTCAGTAACAACTATGTTTTCTGAATCATGCAGCTAACATGAGACTTTCCTGTAGGAGGAAGAGACACATATTGTCCTTTCTAGCTGCCAGGTTAGGGTTCTTAAATTTTTTTGCTAACAATGAGCATAATAAAAATCTTGCTTTAAATTGAAGGGTGATGCTTTTAGATTCTTTCACAAATTAATACCTGTACTAAGTGAAAATGTCATTGCTTGGGCGTAGATAAGCAGATGTGCTTTCATATTTCCATGCCTGTAGGTGCCTAGTTCTTGATTTCCACCACATTGTTCTTGATTTCCAGCATCAGAAATGTGTAAGGAACATTGAATAACACACAGGCTGCAGTGGAGGGATGAGATCTCCCATCCATGTGTTGGGAGATATCTAATGACAAAGACAACACATTCTCTAGGTACAAGTGCAGCAGATGCCAAACAGCTGTGAATCATCTGTGCTCTGTTATGGAAGAAATGAGAACCTTTAAGCCTGAATTGAAGAAAGATTTATTTGTTTGTTTGTTTGTTTTAGCACAAAACTGACAGGTTTAACCCTTTCTCTCCACTGCTAATTGCAGTTATCTACTTATCCTTAGAGTAATAGAGAATTCTCCTGGCTGCCTGTCCCTCTCGAAGCCCTTCAAATTATATCTCATTAGAAGTCAGTAAAAGCAAAGTGTCAATTTAGAAGTCAGATCCTGTTTTGTCCTTGTTAATGTCCCTTGACGTTAAGTGCCCATGAGTAGCTGACCTTCACACCCAGCAACATAAACAACTCCAGTAATGCCCTGCTTGTGCCTGTCCAGTGCCACGGGGCTTTTGGTCCTTTGGCACCCAGGGGAGTCCTGCTGCTCTTCTGTCCCATCATTTTCCTGTTTTGCTGGCCTCTGCTGCTGCCTCTTTACCTTTCCCACTCCATGTGGTCCGTGGTTCTTCCTCCTTTGGCAGATGATTTCTGTATCCCCTGCGTTCATCCACTTCCCTCCATCAGCCTCACTCCCTGCCAGAATTCTCTGTTCCATCAATAAAGGCACATTTTGGAAAACAGACAACAGAATGCCTCTTTTTCCTTGGGCTTTGATTGTTTTCCATCAGAAATGAATAGTTTTAAACCTAAATACTTCACCAAGCGTGAATGGCTTTCCCTCTCTCATCCTGACAGCTTCTTTATGCTGTTGCAAGGTCCAGCAGTCTTTTTGGTGAACTCAGCATGTAATTTCTGAGCCCTGATGCACAAGTGCTCTCCACACACACACACAGAGCATTCCTGGGTGCTTGCTGTGAACCTTTGGAGCATATCCCAATTTAATGGAATGGCTTGCTCTGTCCAACGGAGAGTGAGGCTGCCAGAGGGCAGGAATGGGGTAAGAAATGTGGTGTGTGTGGGTTGGTTTTCAGAGAATCCATAGAAAGAAAAAGATTGGGAAGCTTACTGGAGTTATGGAAGTCATCCTGAGAGATATGGAAGAGTCTGAAACAAGCGGAGTTCACGAAAGCCCGAGGCTGAGGGGAGAAGGCAAAATTATCAATACTGGTTTGTCTGCCTTGGAAATGCAAATTGCGAAATCTTTTCCAGTCTCTTGATAGTTTGCTCTTCATGGTTTATTCATGAACTTGGTGAGCCATTAAAAGATCAATATTAGCACTCAGACATTGGTTGTAATTGGTAAAATACCACTGATGAAAAATGCAGGTTAAGGCTGGAACTAACAAACTGTGTAACTGCTTCTGGATTATTCTCCTGCTCTTGCTTAACGAGTCTGACACTCAAAGTGCTGTTGTGTCCCCTGGGAGCTGAGGCATGAGCACTGAATGAGTGTGTTTGGGCCGGAGCTCCTCACATGTGTGGATCAAAGGGACTGGCTCTGAAAGCCTCCCTGACTTACTGGCACTGGGGCACTTTGTCTCCAAAGGCAGCTTGGAATTCTGTGTATGCAATGGTGTTACAAAACTGACACTAAACAAAGAAATATTTTTTTCAATTTTTTTAAAAATAATGAATCAATGTTTTCTGCGTTTCAGTGGTATTTTTCATGAATGCAAATATAACAAAATAAGATTATTCAGAGCTTTGCCTACTTTTTCAGCTTCTCTTAAGGTCCAAATTAATGTTGTCTCTGCCCTTATTGCAGAATCAGTCTGACTAATATAATGGAAGAACTGGAGTTTTTTGTATTTTAAGGCGTGCATTTTAATAGCTAGTATATTTTCACTGGACACATAAGATTATTATTAGAAGCCAGTAGATTCAGAATTTATTTGACTTTTTGTTTTGCTGGCAAGACAGTTGTAGCAATATTAACAATATTAGCAATATTGCTAATATTAACAATATTATTAATAATGAGTATTTTGTATGCTAGGGATTTTAGGAAGTGCTGTCTTACTGGATGCTGATTTATTCTTAATTTAAACAGACTGTACTGTAAGGTAAGGATTTGGCCTTGATGATCCTCATGTGTCTCTTCCAACCCAGGACATTCTCTGATCCAGGTAAAGAGAGATGGACTTGCTTTGTTTGCATTTCCTTGATCCACTACAGGATTGGGTCTCAAGCAGTTCTTTTTGTACATCAGAATCCAAGGAAATGCATAATGCTACTCAGATGCAACAATTGTAAACAGTTGTTTGAGAGAATTTTAGAGAAGCCATGCTATTCTTTAAGGTGGCCATTACATGACAGCAGCTGGAAGTGCTTATTTTCCTAGTGTTGCATTGTGAAATAATCAAAGCATTACTTTTTGAGTTGTTTAATGAGATCAAGTATTAAAACCCTACAAAAAAAACATCAGTTTTGTCAAAGTAGATGGAGAAAAACAAGAGTCCTTGAGGTTGTGCTGCTCAGAGCTTATGTGCTTCATAAGTAGGAGTCCAACAAATTCAGCATAGAACAGGGAACATTACAAAGTACTTTTTCTTACTAGAAAAGCAAAGTAGCCCCATCACCTCCTGCTGTGGCAGAATGCCCCTCTGTTGTTCCTTTCCACCTGCTATGAAAACACAGCAGCCTTGCTTTGGAGAAAAAGTCCTGTTCAGGTTTGCTTGGTTGGATACCACACTGACAGAAGTTTTAGAAGGTTTTTCATCAAGGTACATACTAAAGCAAATCCTTTTTGCTTACAGCTTAGAGTCCTAGTTTCATGTAAGTCAGTGTCTGCTTTTTCACAGTCTCTGGGCCCTCTGATCTTCCTTCCAGCCTTCTCACCACAAACTTCATCACATGCCGTGAGAGGTTACCATTGCACTTGTCTGAGGAAGGAAAAAAGATAAAGAAAAATATTATTCTGATTCTTATAGAGCCAAGATACATTCTGTTGATTGCTTGGGGTCTTTAGAGAACCTTACAAGGTTCAGGGTATTTCTGGGTCAGTGATTTTTCTATTTTGGTGGTGGAAAGTGTATAGACATATGCTCCAGTGCTTTTATATTGTGTTTGCTTCTGTTTCCTTATAGGCCTTTGAGAAAGGAGCTGAGGGATGTTTGGAGAGAAGGCTGGAACTTTTCTGTGGAGTTGACTTAGGCACACTAATAAGGACTGATGATAGACAACTCCCTGAAAAGGAAATTAAAATGATGTTTATAGAGCCCCACAATGTGTATTTCCAGAAGAATTGAGTGAGAGGCAGAGTGCAAGAAGATGAGGTAACTGCAGGCAGATGGGCTTCTCTTTTTGTCACTGGGCTTTTCTGTCATGTCTGGAATCTTTGAGCAGCAGTAGCAAAATGAGATGAGATTTATGTATTTCTCTGTCTCCATAGTGGGGAATTATGGATGAATTCTAGCTTGTTCTCTGTGTGTTGTGTCTGCTCTTTGAAGACTGGGTTAAAATGTGCCATTTCTAGGTGTTCGATTGAAGCAGGTATTTTGGTGAGAGCAGTTGTCACTGAGAAGTGACAACTTCTCATCCTGAGAGGAGAAAATCCAGCCCCCTCTGTTCTTTCCCCCTGTGATGCTCTGGAAATTTGTTCCTCTGTTCTTAGCTTTTGTTTTTATTTTTCTTTAATTTTTGTATATGGCATAAAGAGGAGGGAGTAACGTGTGATCAATTTGTAAACAAGTGTAATAGTATATAAATATTCACCCTGTGTCTCTATATCCTTGTTCTTTGGCTTTCTCATGCAGATCCCTGCATGGCAGTTTCACAGAAGTGTTACAAACCTCAGCTACATTCCACTGGGGGGTTGATTTATGTTTCACATTGTGGCCAAAGTAAAGAATGAACTGAAACCAGAATCCAGTGCCATCGACACTTTGGATGTGGTTTTTGGATTGTAGATCTGTGTTGCCAAAAAAAAACCCACCTCAACAAACCAAGCAAAAAAGAAATCTTGCAATAAATTAAAACCCACACTCCTAATTCACTCACTATTGTGTGATTATACAGGAGCTGGCTGGACACTTACAGTGTGAAAAGCCGAAAAGAACTTTTCCTTGTGAGATCTTTCCAAATGTTTCCCTCAGCTGCTGCTGTAACAATAAACAAACACAGGACAATAAAAAACAAGGATAAAATGACGGAGCCTAAATCCCTTTATTACAAGGTTTATATAAATAAGTAAGACTATTCAGAAGAGAAGGATTGTGAAAAAAATCCTGTATTTTTTGGCAAAGGTGCTTCATTATATGTATAGTACAACCAGTTTTGGAAATAATGAAATGCAATCTCTTCCTGAGAAATGTATGGGATAAATCTTCAGAAAATAGTAAGCCACTGTACCCAGGAAAAGTACAGTCTGTGCTTCCAGGGCATTTCCCAAGATAAATTTACCTCATGAATGAGGTCCTTAGTTGTTGAAAGGAATCTAAAATAGAAGACACATCAGGTCTTCCAAGTTGAAAACTCCATCAGAGAGTTCATTATTATGCACATAAGATCAGCTGCTCATGGTTTAGTCCATGTGTCAGCATTTTTTGTGTAGTAATATTTGTCCTGAATTTGGTCAGCTGCAGAAACTTAAAACAAATCTACAGATGTGGTGAATTTGAACACCGGAAGGAAGTGGGTTTTTTTTAGGGTTTATTTTTCTGGTAAAACAAGTGGTCAGCCTTATTGCTCTGTGTCTCAAAAAAAAAAAAAANAAAAAAAAAAAAAAAAAAAAAAAAAAAGGAGAAGAAGAAACCCCAAGATATGAAGGTGATTATCACTAGTAAATGTTGGCCACCTTTCAGCCGTGGTAATAATTATGAAACAGATTTTGTTTTTGGCATCCAACCAGGATTCAGGATTGCAGCATTTCCGAATTTCTAGTTCTCACAAAGCAGAGAAGTCCTGTCTCCCTGATTTCGAGGGAAATGAAGACTATGATGAGATCTGCAGCAAAAACAAAATTGGGATTAGAATGATAACTTCCACTTTACTCACTTGCTGTATTTTATATGTGGAGTTAAAAGTAGAATATGATCAGTCTGATCTGGTCTGAGGTAATATATACTTTCCAGATTAGCCTGACTTTACTTAGAGCCCCAGTGTCCAGCTGTACTTGGAAATCTGCAGTAAAAACCACGGGATCAGTAAGTCATTTGCTGTTTACAAATGAACCAAGTGCAGCTTTGATATCCAGTATTTTTTCATGTTATTTTCATGTTATTATGTGGAACTATGTTTGTAGAGAGCTCTTCGAGCTGTCCTGGCCGTGGGAGGCTTCTCAGGACTCATGGCTGACAGCAGGTGATATCTAATGTTATCAGAACACTGAGGAGCTGTTACCTCTGTGTGTGCTGCAGAGAAAAGGGCACAGCACGGCCACTGGTTGTTCTTCATTACAGCCTTTAAGGCTAAGGCAGGTACTTTGAATTAGCTACAAAATACATGTTCCATTACCTAGAAAAACTGTGAAAATAACAAAGGGAAATGCATAGGAGATTTCTAGTTATTAGTGATACTGGAAGTAGTAGACAAAAAACATTGCAAACTATCTTTTATTTTCCTACAATTATAAAGCAAACTTGTGTGTGTTCATTTCTGCTCTTAGTCTAAACAAGGCAGCAGTTATGTTTTTATTTTGTAATGAAGCATCATTCATCATAAAGTTTGTCCTAAATACCTATTTCAGATTCAGTTCTGTAAGGTCTTTGCTCCTGTATTGAAATGCACTCAGCTGCATTTTTAAGCTGTGATTCTTTTGATATTTTACTTTACAAAGGTTCTACCCTCTTTCCTTTCTTCACAATCCCACCCATTTCCTTGCTGGTGCAAGGGTTTAGCTGGAATTCTTGATGAGCCAGTTCAGCTCTTCACAAAGAAAAGAGCAAAAGGTTTTGCTGTTTGTTTAATGGCAAGGTGTGGAGGAGCACCTGTGCAGCAGGTAAGAAACCAGGCAGGTGTTAATGAGGTTGTTGTAGGGTTGCAGCCAAAGGTTCCTGAAGAGCTGCTGAGCTTGTCTAAGAACTCACTCTCGTCCAAAAACTTGACTTCCAGCAGGAGCCCAGCACCCTCCCTTGAGCTATTTCTCTTGCTTGTCTTCTCTTGAAGGACCTGGCTGATCTTCCTGGGCTGGTAGGAGATAAAGAGAGAAAAAGAAATATTTTTTTGCTTGGCTAGCAAGCTGAGCTGAACTGCTGGGGATTCAGTCAGTGGGGCTGTAAGAAGGGAAGTCAAGGGGAATGTGTGGCCAGGAGGGGAAGAGCAGCAAATCCTCCTCAGAGCCACAGGTGTAGCTCCAGCAGCTCAGGCAGCCTTGCAGAGCTTCACGTGGTGGAGCAGCCACAGAACGCAGCAGAGCTGATCTCATGGCCTGCTGCCACCAAACAATCCAGCCAAGATCCTCCCTCCCTCCCTCTTCCTCTCACTTCCTTTTTTCTCTCCTTTTATGCCAGCTTAGCAAGCTGAGTCAGTCCATCTTGGAGCTGAAGGAGGGCCAAAACCAGGGCCAGGGAGGGGCTGGACATTTGGCACCAGGAAGGGGTGGTGGGTGTGGGGAACATGGGGCTACTCTTCCCTTTTGCCTCTGGGTCAGTGCTGTCCAACTCAAGGTGCAGCACTTTCAATCAAAACAGCCTGGCAGAAGTTAGTTATTTATCCAAATGTCACTCTGCTTTGTCTTAGTGAATGGTCAAAGTGATCAGCAGCTCTTCCTTGCCTCAATATGTTGTCTCCCTGTCTGATGCCACCAGGTCCTGTCACTCTCCCCCTCTAACACAGTGGTTTTCAGTTCTATACATCAAGAATCAGAATAAAACAAGTTTGTTCTTAAAATTGCTCTTGACCATTGCAGCTTATCTGATGTATTGCCTATACACATTATTTTAAAGCAAAAATGAAGCAAATTAAATCTTGATTAACAGACGTATGAATATAAAGTTCTGCTTTTGTTTTAGCATTGTATTAATGATGTGAGGTGGAGCAGTTAGGTGAAGGTAATCTTGATGTCTGCAGTATGTTCAGAAGACGACTTGAAAGTCACATTTAAAAAATAAAAGGTTTAAACCAAGCTAGTATCCATATTGAAAAAGAAGAAAAGATAACCTATATGTTTCAACTTCCTGTTTAAAAGGACAGTCTGGCAGAGCCAGTAGAGAGATTTAGCTGAAGGGGGAGGATTGCTGGTGATGGTGACTTTTCTAGCAGGCTGTTTATACAGACAAAGACATACCAGACAAAAAATGACTGGGAATTGTGTATATATTTCAGGAGGACACAGGGGAGTAGTTCCTTTATAGCCAGTCTTTCAGAGTAACTGATAATGGTTTTTAATGTCTTTTCTAAGTATCATAGATGCATTGTAGGTGGACAGAGCATGGTGTGTTCCTTTGCTGGGCCTCTGCTTAGGGGACAGATTTCTCTGCAATGCCAACTCTTTGTCTGGCTTCACTTGCACAATCACATTTCTCTAAAGGCTTCCAGCAAGGCACAAGCACCCCTTTCACAGAGAAAGGGAAACAAGGCAGAATCCAGAGCTGAGGGCAAATGTCTACCTTGAGTTTTAGCCACAGGAGAATGTGAGGTGTTGTCACAAGTGAGATGAGGTAGGCAGTAATTTAACAGAGCATTTCCAGCCCTTTGGCTCTGGTGTGTGGGGCACTTGGAGCTGGCAGTCGGGATGTGTTTGAATTTACACTATTCTGGCACTGTGAGTGAAACCTACGTGACATTTGTCTATTGAAAACCTTCAAATGCATCACCCACACGAGTGTTTTTCCTCTTTTTTTCCTCCTTCAGTTTTAGCTGATCCTAGCTTGATGTTAGCTGTAACTCGGGCATTTTCCCATGAGTTTTGGTTCTGGCTCTGTTCTTGAACAAGCAAGTAAGAAGAAAACACCTCTAAAAGGGCAGATATTTTCATTAACTGCTAGCAAAGATTGCTGCTGATGCAGAGCAATAAAATGCATACTATCAGTTTATCTTGCAAATAAATTGATCACTTCCATCTTACTGAAATACCTCTAGGCATTTAATTGATTTTTTCAGAGATAATCCAAATGCATTCTCTTAACATTAGTTTTAATCTATTCTGTGTATTTCCTACCAATTCCTACTTCATGCTTATTTGGCATAGGAGAATTTAACTGCTCCTTGTTAGGGAATCAGTACTTATATCTGGAAATTTGAGTGATTACTGTGATTTCTCCCTTTAGAAAATAAATTATAATTTGTCTTTAGTTTTGGTAGGAGATGTAGAAGATGCGTGTGCTCAGTGTGCCCTCCATTAGGCCAATACTCCTGAATTAAATCAAAACTACATACTTTTGAAAAGCTTCTTGGGGAAATTGTAGAGCTAATTTGAACTAAGTAGTTGGGGGGGAAAAAAAGAAGTGAAGTATTTCTTGCAATAGAAGCTTAGTCTTACCTAACAAAATGGATTTTCAGAAAATTGAAGGGATCAGATTTTAATGAAGTGAATCAATCCTTGCCTTCCTAATCTATGGAATTTTAATTTGCTTGTTTAGAAAGCATAACAGTGCTTATAGAAACATGCATTTAAAAGCACTTTAAAATCACCAGGGCATCTAAGGAATTTGAGACACCTGTAGTCTTTGAATAATACTAATTGGTACCTGTGAAGACTTTATGAAATCTGAACAAAAGATAGAATTTTGAGTGGCTTAAACCTTTATTTACAATTCAATACTGACAAGAAGTTGCTGAAGTCTCTCTCCTCCCTCTGGTCTCTCCCCTTTAACCTCTGAATTACGGAACTGGATGGAAATGTATCAATTAAACATTGCTGAGAGCTTCAAAGGCTCTAACAAAAGTTAGAGATGCACAGTGAAGTTTCTTAGAGCTTTTCTGACTTTCCTAGAGCTCTTCAAAAATCAAAAGCAAATTATATTTCTAATTGTATCCAGGGTAGTACTAAGCCCAGTGTCAAGATAAAAAATCCAAACAACTGCTTGCAGCAGATGCAATTCTGCACCTGCAAGCACTGGGTGTTTTTCAGATGGTTGTGTGTACACATATTCACATATATATGTGTCATTTCAGGTACACAACAAAGCTATGGAATGTATTTATTGGGAAATTGGGAAAATTTCCCAGTAAATATGGAGAAATAAGTATTTAAAATGTTCTCATTTGGATAGAATAGGATGGAAGTTAGAAAAGAAATAGGAAGTTATGCAATGTAGGTGATGATTTGGAGGTATTAAATCTGACAGGAGAGAATCATTTCAGTTAGGAACTACTATTATAGAAACTTTAGAAACTGACACTGTGTGTGTCACCTCATTGATTGCTGGTAATAGCTCTTGTCATATTTTTGGCAATATGCAAAATAATGCCTTTTCCTCTTAAATGCTGTCTTCTGTTTAGAGCAGAAGACAAAAGCACTTATGTGGATATGTGGTTCTTGTTTACTTTCGTTCTAACAGCTCTCTAATTAAATTCTACTTCTGATATTGTTGTGCAGGCAGCAGAACATCAGATTTACTGGATATGTTTATACTGCTACAGAAACTTTGGATTGTTCCAGTAAATTTATTTTCTCCTCGGTTTTACATATTCCAACTGTTGTTTCTGTGATGGTAGCTATGGAGAATCCAAAGCCAGGCCTTGAGGATCTGGCAGTTTTCCTTTCTAATGTCTTCTTATGTCTCATTCCCACAGGAAGGAGACACCTCTGCATTCATGGTCTGTTAAATATTGTAGTTGTTCGTGGGACGTGGCTTGACTGGGCTGTTAGAGTGAGTGATGGGACAAATGGCCATATTGGCTTTCATTGGGCAGTACAGGAAAGTTCTGTATGGATTTTAAAATAGTAATTCATCTTGTAAATACCCTTAGAAACCTTGTTTGGCAGCTCATTGTTTAAATCCTTTAATCTTGGGAATTTTCCCTTATGTTAGATTTTCAGCAAAGCTCTTCTCCTGCAGATGTGTGCAGTTATTTTAATATCATCACAGCTTGTGGTGCCTTGTTCCATAATCCTCTATAGAAAGTACTGCTAGCCTCTTGGAAATGCATTTCTGTGCATGACAGTTTTAATTTGAGCTGACTTCTTTAGTTTTGTATTGGGGAAGACGATGGGGCCTGATCTGATTTCCATCACTGGACTGTGGCAGGGAGATTGATGAGCATAACGCCTCTGTTTGCAGGGGTCACAATTGCTGCAAAAATTAAGGGTGGATTAAGGCAAGATGCATAGCTCCAGGTGAGGAACTTGAAGATTCACTGTATGTGAATCCCAGGTCAATCACCTGTGAGAAAATGTGGGAAACTGGAGAAAATCCAGCCTGGCCTTGGGAGTGGTCGAGGGTAGAGAACAACTTCCACAGAATCATCGGATCTGGGATGGTTTTGGCTCTACAGGGCCTTAAAGCTCATCCACTTCCAAGCTCTGCCATGGGCATGGAACCTTCCACCAGAGAGATTGCTCAGAGCCCCATCCAGCCTGGCCTTGGACACACCCAGGGATGGGGCAGCCCCAGCTTCTCTGGCTCTGGTGAGTTGTTAGTGCTGGGGATTTCTGTGTCTCCAAGTCTGGTACAGGCTCCTGACTGGGAGCCCTGTGTCTGCCTGCTGGTTGGGTGGATGTAAGACCACTGATGTTCCTGTAACAAGTTTAAAAGGTTGTCAGATGAAAATGGATCATGTTTTCAGCTGGGAATTGTTTGTGTGGCTGCCTACCCAAAATGTGTGTGTCTTACAGAGCTAAGTGAGCAGATGAGAGCACCGTTCAGTCTTGTTGGATCCACTTGGGACTTTTCATCTGCTTGAAAATGCTTTGAATGGAGACAAAGAGTGGACTTATGCAGGTTTCCCATTATTAGTTCTAATAGTTTATCTGAATTTTCAGGTGGGTGAAGCTGATTATTTGTTGTTGACAGAAGGACTGTGTAGGGAACTTGTCCTAACAAGCAGTAATTGTGTGATTAGGAGAGTTTAATAAAGAGGAGGAATTCTAATTCATTCATGGTACTTGGTTTGTTGACAGTTTATGTCATTTTCATTGAATGCAATCTATCAGTGTTGCTTATATTTTCAAGCTATTTGGAAGTGCTGGTATTCTGAAGCATTATTGTTTGCATCTAAGACCAAAGTTAAGACCTGTAGAAACCAGGGAATATTCCTAAAAAAAAACCCAACAACTTAATTTTAAATCTCAACTTTTGATACTTTTTACTATAATTAGACTGTAGAATTACAGAAACTCTTTTGCTGAGAAATAATTTCCATTTTGAAAAGGGCATTTTATAAGTTCCATCGTTATGAACTATTATAGTTATTTTCATAAATGAAACTGGACAGCACTGATATATTTACAGTCACAGATATGTTACCAATGTAACTTGTTTTATTCACACATTGCATTTCTTTGCTTTGGCAAGAGCAGTGCAGGGCCCTAGAAATCATCTATTACTTTGGAAGGGAACAATAAGAAATATAACTTGTGATATACAATATTTCTTTTCCAAGCAGAAGTTTTCTAAGAGAAAAATTGTGATTACTTTCAACTTATAACTGTTCCGGTAAATATTGTAGATTTCATAAGGAAAAAAATAAACTATTACTGAAATACAAATGTAACCAATACAGATGTGGTTACTTGTCCAGGATCTTTACCATTTATATGTTTATGACTATGTAGGACTGTTCTTTGTCTATTCAAAAATAATTTTCTGATCCAGATAATAAAATTAGAAATCTCTAATTGTACTCTCTGCCTCCACATGGGTATGCATTAGATAAAATTAAGTTAATTAGTTTTTTACTGGGGTCTCTTTTTTTTGGTCAGGCATATAAATTAACTGTCAAAATCAAGCACTTCCATTTTGACAGGAAATAATTTTCTTATAATGAAACATAATTTATGATATAAATACATGCTGAATCAGGCATTGTAATGCAGATGACCCAATGGCCCTGTATGATTTCTGAAGCTTGGCCTTGAATACTGGTTCATACAAGTTCTTACTTAAAAAAGGGAGGGAAGAAGGGCAAACTGGGGAGAAATTCCCACAGCTCAAAATATTTCTAAAGCTGCCTAACAAAGCAGCTTTAACTCTCTGTATAAAGCTTTCTCTAAGCAACTTGGTGGGTCTGGCATAAGTATCAACTTTGAACAAGATTTTCATTTCTAATCTCTTTTCCTGTCTCAATACTGAATTATGTTCAGAGTTTTCAGATCATGCTTGCCACAGTGGGACACGGGGAAGCTGCCAAAGCCCACAGGGAGAACTCTGTATTGATTACTGAGAGCAGACAGACTTCTGACCTGCTGGGATTGCACTGGAACTTGTGGCAGTGGTTCCTAAGAGAAATCAGATATTTACCTCATCTCTTGAAGTGATACTCTATTAAAATATTCTCTTTTTAGGTCCTATTCTTGTATCACAAACTTTTGTCATAGGTTAGGAAGTACATGATAAATGCAAACAGCACAAACAAAAAGTGGGATTTTGGAAAATGAGGTGTGCACTCTTATTGTTGACTTTTTCTGTCAGCATCATATTCCTGAAGCATTTATTATGATAAAAAAAAAGAGCACCTGTCTGATGGATAGCAATACTGCTGTAAGTGAAAACACTCACAGCCACTGGGTCTGTAGATTCAAAGTCTTATGGTGTCAGCTTGGAACAGAACTTCAGCAACTGGGTCTGGTTGTTGCAGGGATTTTCCTGTCCAGAAACAGAGATGTCTCATGGGCAGCCTGACATTTCTGAACTGTATCCATCTGGCTGTGGGGTGTTTGTTAGATAATCACAATCAGGGTATATGTGCACAATAAGTTAAGCACAAGATGATGTGACCTCAGGCATGTTTGTTTCAGTAGGTCAGTCAAGTGATCTGAAGGACCAAATGGTTTCTCCGCTGCAAGAGCCTTTTCTTGTCCAAGTTTTAAGGAGATTGGAGAAGCTGAGCCCTGCTCCTGTGCTACTGCCACAGGGCAAGTTTTACAGGGAAACTCTTCAAATAATGAAGAGAATGCACATCCAGAAATCAGCTTTTGATTGTGTAAAAGACACATTTTCAGTAGCTTTGTGAGTGTATTTTGCTTTCAGGCTGTTGGAACTGTCTGAATTGTACAGGTGGTTATTTCCCTCACTCTGTTTTGATTCCTAGCGGAGACTTCATTGCTTCTTTGTATAGTTCATTTAACAAGTTTGTCCCTCACAAACAAGACTGTGGCTCCAACTCCAGCTGTTACTGCCCAGAAGCTTTTTACAAAACATATATGATTAAACATGACTAACATAAGTCATTAACTCATAACATTAACATTTACTTTCTTAGAAGTGCAAGACAAGAAGTGATGGGGGCCTTTTTCCCATCAGGATTTACTGTCCATCTTTTCTGTGTAGCTCTGCAGCCATGTGCAAGTATCAGCCCTTGAAAAGGCTCAGAAAAAGGCATCAGTACTGGAAATGAATTATAAAAACTGTCAGTGTCTTTCTTCAAAGTATTAGGTACTGATCATTGAGAAAGCCTGGTTAATCTGCTGAGTGAGATCAAAAGGAAAAATAAACTTCAGTTCATTTTAGTGTTGCCTGAGATTTATGGATCCTGTGCTGCCCGTGTCTGGTTTTTAACCTGTAACTCTAGAATTTGGCAGGCTGTTTTCTCCATAGAGGTCTGCTTGCTGTCTGGTGAAACATCATTTAAGCAGCAGTAAAGTCAATGTAGCAAGGACAAGTGCAATTTCCCCATCTTAGATTCTTTCCTATATGAAATGGTAAAAGGGACACTCCCAGTAAATCAAGTATTAAATGGAAAAAGGGATATTTGAAGGGATATTGTTGTGGGTGTCCCCTCTGCAGTATTAATGTGTAGGATTTTTCTTCCTGTGGAAAGATCACTTATTGAGTTACACGTGAATGTGTTCTGTGTTTAAGGCTCTTGTTACAGAGGATGTTCTTCCAGTAGTAAGGCCTGTGTTTGAGCTCAGCTTGGTGCACAGCTGGTCTGTATGAAATAATTGACAGTTCTATAGCCCAGTTGTTTCATTGCTGTTTCCTGGAAGAGACAGATTGGGTTCACCAGCCTAATCCCCAAACATGTGGTCTATATTCAAATACAAAATGAGGCGGAACTGTGAACAAGCTTTCTGTTTGGTTGGATTTATTTTGGTATATGCCAAATCTATATTCTGTGCAAGTGCATCCCCTGGGATCTCTTCCTAGGCTGCTACTGTGACCCTTCTATCAGACCAGTGTCCCACTTCCTCCAGCCAGGGAAGTGGGGGATTCCAGGCTAAACCTTCACCCTGGAGCACATTCCATTGAGAGGCAATGTTTATGGAAAGACAAATAGAAACCTTACTCATCTGTACTTTCTGCTTTCTGTGACATGTAAACTTTCAGGGAAAAAAAGCAAATGTTAATGGTGAGAAGTAACTTTTGATTAATGATTGAAATTATTCTCTTCATCTTCCATGTATTGTATGAAAAATGTAAAGGAGATTTTTGATATATTCTAGGAGCCTCTACAGCTGGACAAAGAGTGAAACAATGTAATTACAGGTTTCTATTTGATGTAGCCTAATTTGAGATTGATTTAGGAAATTCATCAATAAAACAGTGTAGATTAAATTTAAAGCAAATCCACATGTTTTAGTCTGTAAGTGCAGACATTTATAAAATAAATTGGTCTATCATGTTACTTTTGTTTTCTTTAAAATGACTTCATATGAATTAGACTTGAGTGTGGAGTTATGTGTTAGAATGTGTTGAAAGGCATTAGGCATACACACAACATCACCTCCTTTGGGTTGTATAGATGGGCAAAATTTGGGGTGTTCTGAGTTGTTGCTGTGATGGGACAAGCTGATGAAAGCAACAGATATTTCTTGTCATGGTCTAGTTTCTTTAGCCATGCAAAATCTGGGTTTTTCCTACTTAAAGCAGAAAAGAAAGCAAAGCTAAGTAATTGCTTTTCTTGCTGTTCCCAGCCTTGTAGATTTTTCAGTCTTATCTGCAGTTTTTGGGTCCTGCCCAAAGGCCTTTCACAGGGTGCTTTGATTTCCATCACCTTCCCCCTTGCTCCAATTCCCTCCTTATCTCTCCTCATTTGCTTCAGTTATCTGTTCCATACTGAAACTTGAATTAAATTTGGTTTTGCTGGATACAGGTCAACTACAATTGTCATCTTGAGGAGATTTTGGCCACCTGCACCTGAGCAGTGTCTGGGCATTTTTGGTGTGGGGCATCTGCAGAGGGCATATCCAGCAGAGCAGAATTTTAGTCTTCATTTATCTGTGACTTTTTCTTTCGTAATCCTACTTACGATTTTTTTTTCTTCACTGATGTTTTACCTTTTCAAACACAAAAAGTAAAATTTATGTTCTGTTATTCAGTGATGCTCTTTGATCAGAAGATTGTGTTAACAATTTCTCTTAATTTTGAGGCCAGGAGAGAAATGCTTAAGGGTGACATAAATCATCCATGAGTTCCAAGAGCCTTTCTTTTAAGTAAAGGATTTTCTCCCTACAGTATTGAAACTTGTGATCTGTCATCAGAATGTGAGTTATTTTATTGAGATTTTTATCATGATGTTGTGTCTTTTGCTGGATTTAGGGGAAAGCTATTTACTCCTCTTAGCTGAGGACAGAATGTGTAGTCATGCTTTTCCTCACTGACATTAGCTGCTAACAAAATAGCTTCAAATATTTGCCAACACTCAGAACCAGCGCAGCCTCAGAGTGTTGCCCTTTGGTTAGGAAGTTTTTTCAAGTACAAGTCAAGGTGTGCTGGGTCTGGCTGGGCTGCAGTTACCTTTCCTCACAGAATGCTGCTCTGCTCTGATACCTGGGCTGGTTTGGGTAGCACAGCAGTGGTTTGGGCAGGGCTGAGCAGGATCCCACATTCCTGCAGCCCACAGGGCTGGGAGGGGACGTGGCCAGGCCCCCCACCCTTGGCTGAGCCCAGGGATGTTCCTGCAGTCTGATGGCACCTTGAGTGGTAAAAGCCAGAGGGAGGAAAGGGGGACATTGGTTATGAAGGCATTTGTTCTCCATGACAGCCTCTCTGTGGACTGAGGCCCCAGGAAGCAGCCAAACATTGCCTGCTGCTGGGAAATGGAGAATAAATCAGAATAAATCATCTTTCTATTTTTTAATTTGCTTCCATGCTCAGCCTTCGTGCCTTTTTTTTTTTTTTAAATTAAACTGCCTTTATCTCGACCCATGAGCTTTTCATCTTGTTTTCTCCCCCATGCTGCTGAGGAGGGAGGTGAGAGGGGCTTGGTGGGCACAGGGTCAGTTTTGCACAAGGGCTGCTCAGCCTTGGAGCTGTGGGACACGGGCCAGTGTCTTTCAGGACAATTCCTCCTGTTTATGAAAAGCAGCAAAAATGGCAAAGTAATGCTTTGCTCCAGCTGTTGAAAATTAATTACAGCACAGGCCCACACAGTAGCAGAGGATGCATTTCCACTAATACTGTAAATAATTTTTTTGCTGTCTGAGGGCTCATCCCGGAGCTGGGAAGCATTAACTGGATTGGTTGAGACTGATTTTGAAAGTGCATGCTCAGGAATAGCTTCAAAATTAGATCATAAAGGTTTTTATTCTCTCCGTCTTTAGAAAGCCTTGCTTTCCTGGTTTTGTCCAGGGAATGGTTTATTCTGGCTAAATGGAAATATTTAGAACATGAAGGACATTCCTGACAAGATTATATTTTTTAATATGAAATGGATTTGGATTTTAAATTCTTTCTCTGTTTTAAATGTTGATGTTTAGAATCATGGTTGGATTTGTGAAGCAGCTGCAGTGCTGAGGGTATCCTGAGTCTGTATCTGGCTGATGAGAAATGATGTTGAATTGGAAAATACCAATTACTGACCTTATTAGTCCTAGCAATAGTAAGTCTGTCTTAGTAAGAAAAGATATTATGTCTAGAACAATATAGAATGACCAGGCTATTGTGACAACAGGTGATAAGACTTAAAAAAGGAGTGAAACACTTAGCTTGTCAAAAATATGCGTTGTTTGATTCAATCAAAAAGAACATTGACCCAGACATTTTTTCCAAAAATGAAAGGAATGAAATATGCTTGAAAAGCAATTTTTGTATCAGTGCTCATCACTGAAAAACTTCATTTGAGATTTAAAAGTTGGTTCCCTCTAAAAGTAACATCTGCTAAAACACTGCAATATAAAGGAAACTTGTCTTTATGTACCCATTCTGCTTTCATAGCACTTCTGATTTATATACAGTTTAATGCAGTAAACATTGAGATTCATTTTTGTAAACTACTGCCAAAGCTGGAGTAATTTGCAATTTCTGTAAAGTGCCATGATTAGCAAAAGCATGGGTTTGGGGATGAAAGCATGGTGGGTTTTAACTTGAAAAAGCTGGTTTAAATCACTGATAGCACTCCTGATAATATTCTGTGTAGCTCCAAAGATAAACTAACACCTTAAGGTACAAATGTTTTTATTTTAACTAGAATTTTGTTAACTAATTCCATAGTATTACAGCTTGTATTAGTGTACTTCTGCCAGAAATACTTAGATCATGACATTGATCTTAAAAGTTTCCTTTCATTTATTTGCTTCAATTTGTGTGAAGAGGTGAGAGGTCTCAGGTGCAGCAGAAATGAGAGAGTCCAGGGGTGGTGGTTGTTGCCCAACAAACACTGTATGTTCTTCTGAATGTTTGACTGTTACACTGAACAATATTTAAACAGAATTCAAAGCCCAGGACAGCTGTGACAGCAGAGGAAGTTTCTAGTCTTCTCCTTTTTTTTTTCTTTTATTCTTTTCTGTTTTCTTGAAGATCTTGTTATATTCCTTTCCTTTTTCTTCAAAGGATGGATGGTTTATGTTACCTGAAGGAAAGTCTCAGGCATTTGACTGTGAGTGACATGAGAGGCAAAGTGCTGCCCAGTGCCATCTCATCCATGGTCCTGCTGCTGTGGGAGCAGGCACTCAGGGAAGATCAGGGGCTGGGCTGGGATGTCCAGTGGGGCCCAGTGGAATTAACAGGGCAAGAGCCAAGGGAAAGGATGTGCAGAAATGTATCCGGGCTGAAAGCTTGGAAGTTGGAAGCTTTACAACTTGGAAATTGAGAATAAGCCCAGCCTGTCACAGAAATATCCAAAGTAATATGATGAGGCTGAGTAAAACTTGTCCAATCATCTTTTGGTGATGATAAAATGAAAGTGTCTGGTATTTTTTGACCACGCTTCCCAGCGTGGTAGTCGATCCTCTGAGTCTGTCAGTGTTGAAGAGACATTTGGCCAATGCCCCTAAAACCATGTTTTAACTTAGTCAGCCCTGAAGTGCTCAGGCAGTGGATGATCATTGCAGATCTGTTCCAGCTGGAGCAGTGTATTTATTCTATTTTGCTCAGTGTGTATAAAAATGGGAATATTTTTAATTGCAGCTGTGCTTTAAAATATTTATACTTCCTTAAAAACGTTCAGGTATGGATTGATGTCCAAATGACTTGGGGTTTGGACAGGCCATTGCAGCAGAAATGTTTCTGTTCTGAGTATGGTGGCAGGCTTGATGGCAACGAGTTTTATCCCAGTGGTGAATTAAAGTTGCTGACTCCCTGATGGGGCCTGGGGGGCAGCAGACCTGAGCTAAGGCACCTCCTCTCCTCCCAAGCCCCTCTGCCTGCCTGCAGGGGATCCTGTAGGTACAGCAGAGGTCTAGAGTGGATCACAAGAACAAATATCCCATCCAGTTATGCACTGCATGCAGCAATTCCACTGAAGTCAGAGAAGGTAGTCCAGATTTTCACTGATATAAGTGGAAACTGAAACATGTTCCATTGAATTAAAACACTGTCCAGCTGCTTGGTAACACTTATTAACTTTACATTCTGCAGATACTGTATATAAACCTGGTTTATGTCTTTCCTAGGTGGCAGTTGGTATAAACACAGCATCGTGGTACAGTATGAAACATGTGAGAAGTTCCCCTTGGAAGTGAAGGGAAGAGGTTCTTGTAAACAGCCCCATTCACATTAAAGTGCTTGAAGTGTCACACTTGCTGCAGAGCTGAAATCTCAGCACACCTGGTGCAGGGAAGCACCCAGAGCCTGTGGATGGATTCTGGAAGTGTTCTTCCCTGGCTTCCTCTGTGCTGGCTGATAGCCAAGGGAGGTTTTTCTCAGCCTGGAGGGGATTTTCTGCTCTCACCCCCATGGCAGTGGTACAGTACAAATAGCAACAATAACACAGAGCACCATATTCTCTACATCTGCCTAGAATTCAGTTTTCTCATGTTTCAATGAAGTAGGAAAACAAATTGAAATTTTGGCTGAGCAGGACAACTTTTCATGTTCCATGAGCTTTAAAGTGGTGATGTCTCTTCTTCCTTTGCATTAGCAGGAAAGACTTGCCAGTCAGTATTTTTTCAGTCAGTATTTTTTTCTGTTTAGGAGTGGAGTTGCTGAGTTTGGAGGTTTGAGACCAGAGAGCAGCTGCTGGAACTGCTCCTCTGTGGCTGATTCCTCAGTGACCATCCCTGCACTGACACAGCCTTTCAAAGGCCCACTGGGTGTCATTCTTCACAGTGTTAGTTGAATTTACAAGTCCTGAAGGTATTATTGCTCTTTAGTTTTATCACCTTTTGGCAGAATTTGGCAGAATTTGGAGCTGTTCTTAGTTTGGTGGTTTGTTTTTTTTTTTTTGGGGGGGTGGTTTTGGTGGTGGTGTCTTTTTGTTTGTTTGGGGTTTTTTGGTGGGGTTTGGTTGATTGGTTTGGTTTGGTGGTATTTTTTGGTTTTGTTTTTGTGTTTTTTTGAAGGGGAAGATGATGTTTATTATCATGAAATGGACTGTGTGGCTAAAATGCTTCAGCCAGTTTTTGGAGATCACATCTTAGTGCTCTTCTCCTGAACTCAAATAGAAGAGGTGACTTGATGCTAGTGGATGTGATATGAGTAACCATCACAACATAAACATCTCTTTTTTTATAGATGAATTAGCCTGTTTTGCAAGAGGCTCATCGTTTTTCATCCATTTTTTCCTTAAAAAAAGCAGGGTTTTTTTTCCTTCCAATCTCAAAACAGTCTTTGTGGGGCAGAATAACCCATGTGCATGTGTGAAAAATTGCTGTTCATAAATGTCCCAACCTGGCTAAATACTTAAACATTTGCAGCTTGCCTGCATACATGCTACTGATGGAATGGTTTCCTGAATCAGATTCAAAGATTATTTCTGAGATTTTGCTGATTTTGGAACTGGCACTTCATTACTGCCCTACACAGATCCTTCTGGTTCTGTGATTGGTTTTTATGTAGGATCAGCTTGGGAAGTGGTGCAGTTTTGCAAAGGGCAGAGATCCCCATTTCCAAAAAGTGGTTGTAGTAAATACTTTATAAGAAATAGGAATAAGTTTTGTTGATACACTGATTTTACTTAATACAAAGCTGAGTTGGATTAAGCCCTGTGGGGAAATCTGATTTCACTCTTTTTGATCTTTTGTTGTGCTGACATTGTACTTGAGTTTCAAAGCTGTAGTTGTTTGTCACAGTTGTGATAAACAAGTAGCACACACAGAGTTCTTGTTTCTAATTTTGGGGAGTTTGGGGGAAATTATCTAAGCTTTTATCTAAATTCTGTGAAGGAATGACAGAGAAATAATTATTATTAAATATTTTTAACCACAGTATTTCTAAGATGTGTTGTTATTGTGGTTTTTTGGGTTACACTACCTTTTCTTAGAATTTGTAGTTCAGAGACCTGAAACCTCATTTAAATCTTAATCATTTTTAGCAGGATGTGTGAGACAAACAAGGGTGTTTATGTTGAGTGACCCATGGAGCTCTCAAAGATATAAATCACAAGAGCTGCTTAGTAGATCCTTCCCAGCTGGTGCTACAACCGTGTTTCAGTGTAGCCAAAACTGCTGCTCTGTTTTCAAATTTTAAATTACATTAGGTACAATTGTAGCATCTGCTTCCTCCACTGATTTTCAGCTTCTTGGCAAATGAAAAATCTACATTTTCTTTTCTGATTCAGTTGGTTTCCTTTAGATAGTTATTAATAGTTTTTCTTTGATATTATAACAAGACCCTTTAATGCAGTTGCCCTTACTATTTATTGATGTTAGATGCTGAGGGCCATCTAGTAAATATCTACTGTCATTTTGGTGTGAATATTTCTGCAGGACAGGTTAAGAAGATGATATTAAAAAAGAATGTAGAAAATCTTTTTCATATATGTTGCACAATTGGACTCCTCTTAACTCTGAACATTTTAGGTACACTTTGCTTACTATCAGATTCATATTGTGTGCTAAAACCAATTTTTAGAGATTTCTTAAAAATTTAATTTAATCTTAGTGGAGAAAATAATTCCATTGGTTTGAGGATAATTATAATAGTCTGATTATAGGAATGTACAGGTACATGAGGCTCAGGCATTCATTCAGTGAATTTAGAAGCCCTCTGGAGCTCCTCTGTATTCATCAGAGATGCTGCCAGAGACCTTGCAGGGCTTCAGCTGCCCCATGGCAGAAATTCTCCCTTGTGGAGAGGGCTGCTTGCTTTTTATCTCCAGCTTGGGATGAGCCTGGACTCTAATCCTCCTTATTGTTGATTTTATGTTGTCCCAGTGCAGTGTGGGTGCCCTGATAACTCACGCCAGCCTCTGCTTGGGAGATCTGAAGCTATCTCTGAGTTCTTTAAAAATATTTTAACATGCTGGCTGGATTGAATGACTGTCTGAACAGTAACTACTCCAAAGCAGGGGTGGTAAATGCCAAGTTCAGGCAGAATTTGCTGTAGGAATGAAAGTCAGGAGTGATGCACACCCAGGGCCCAGAGCCAGAGCTACAGGGTGACTTCAAGCTGCCCATGCTGTGAGAGTTTGGATGTTACAGTCAGTCACAAATTAATGAAATGTTGGTCATGTTTCTGGCTGGGAAGCAGGGGAAGAAGCTACAAAATGAAGTCCCACATATAAAGCCATCAACAAATTATTAGAGAGGCTGAAACAGGAGAATGCAGAGAGGAGGGGAAAGCTTTGCAGTGCTCTCAGCTCTGGTTTGTCTCAGACTTTTACAGATGGATGGGCACTTATTTTCTATCTCTGCAAATGCTCAGGGTTGGTTGAGGTCTTTCCAGGTGTCTTCTGCACTGCTGAAAAACAAACTCTTGTAAGAGACCACTGGGTTCTGGACATGCATTGGGTCCCTTTCATTATCAAAAATGTATGTGTGGGTAAAAACTGTTGCTTTTTACTCTCAGTATGTATCTGTTTCATTGTGAGAAAGTGATTGTGGGGTAGAAGATTAGAGACAGTGTGCAGAAGGCTAAGACTCTGAGATTTTAAATTTTCCCCCTGTAAAATCTACTGTTACAGTTTCTGCACTAGCAGTGACATTTATTTTTCTAAAATACATTTTTATTTTCTGTCTTCTCCTTGTTCTCCCATTCACAGTTTTGAAATGTTGCAGAACTCAAATCAAACACTCTCAAGGCACTGGAATGCATTTGGTGCTTTGATACTCCCCAAAGACTTGGGATATGATGGAAGACATGAGGGAGAGATTTAGGGTAAAGTTTGCTTTGATTTCCTAAAGAAAACATTCTACTATCGCAGCTGTTAATCACATAATCAGAATCTGTAGTTTAAGATCTGATCTAAGTTTTCTCTTTTTGCCTTCTCTAAGGGGTAAAAGTTTATAAGGGGGGGAAAAAACCCACAAAAGAAATATAATTTTTATTGGAATAAATAGAGTGAGTTTGCATGAATATTTAATATTTCTCCTGTGGGTCTTTTGCATGTACATTAGCACACAGCTGAACTTCTCAAGTTCAAAAGTGATCTCCTTCCCTACAGTTTGATGCTTGTTTATAATGTGCTTGTATTTCTTTCATTTAACTGAGGGTCATGTGTCTCCCACTTCCAAGTTGCATGAAACTTTTATAGCATGAGCTTTTATTTGAAAAAGAGAATCAGTGAGCATTAGTATGAAGGATATGTTACACTTTCAGATAATCCTGAACACTCAGAAGTATTTCATGTTTCTCTCTCTAAATACCTGCATTTTAAAATTTGCTGAGGCTGAGATTTGCCAGAAGGTTTACTCACATTTCAGCTGAACATTAATTCTGGGAGCTGGTATGTAGAAAAGTTTCATGTGTTGTGTTTTATGGGAATTTGTTCTCCTCTCTGCTAGCACATTCTAGGGAAGTCTGTTAATTGTGGACCTAGCATAATGCACTTTAAGAGCAGAATAATTTTATTTTTTAGCTACACACCATGTAGACAGACATTTCTGTTGTCTATATTGTCATGTGTTAAATGCTATCTAATAAGTTACAAATATGAAACATCAATTCAGTTTTCAGCTTGTGAAAATTCTAAAAGGCATGTCCACAAGTCAGATGTAAAGGTAATTTTTTGGATTTATTTTACATCAGCATTGGTCTGTGTTGTTTCTTAGCAGATTTCTAAATTCCTAATCACAATTTAGGACCTGCCAGTATGACTTTAAGCAGATTGTTTTCTTTCTTTTGTAGTAAAACCTCAGCACAAACAGCAAGCCAAGAAGACAACCTCTTGGTGCAGAATGCTTTATTTTACTGGATGGAGTCATTCTTCCATTGTAAATACTTGACTCTTTAAATACTGGAAAATCTCCAAGAATTAGAGAAACTTTTTGCAAAGGCCACTTTTAGTAGCCTACAGACCCCCAAAAGGCTGTGAGACACACTAAAATCATACAAGCTGTTTCCTTTGCATGCAGCTATTGTTTTGGCTTCAGCAGTAGGTTAATTCATCGTCATTAGTAGGGAAAAGCTCTGAAAATGTCTAAAAGAATGGTGCTTGCTCTTGGGCATTCAGCTACAAAACAGAGATATTCAGCAGTATGGTGGGCCCTCAATTATCCCACACAATGGGGCTGGCAGGAGCTGGCTCACAAAAAGGAAAGCCACAGCCAATTCAATCCATAGGAATTGGACTAGAAATCCAAAGTTAATATATTTAGTTGTAGCAAGTTTGTAAACAAACAAAAAAAAATAAAAAAAATGGTAAAAGCAGCAAATTTTAAGAAAATCTAATAACATAGGTGAAGAGTAGCCTGCAAATGCAGTCTTTACTCAGCATTTCATTCTTTGTGGGGCTCTGCTGTAGCCAGAGATGTCAGGAGGAGGTGATGCCCTGCTGATACACACTCTGTTTTTCATTCCAGATGGTGGTTTCACTGTAGAGACTTGGTATGAAAATTTTATTTAGTGCAGGGAATACTATTTGTAAAAATGTGATATTTTGATATAATGGTCACGTAGCTGTAAAGAGGACTG
Source organism: Phainopepla nitens (assembly GCA_013400175.1). Lineage (NCBI taxonomy): Eukaryota > Metazoa > Chordata > Aves > Passeriformes > Bombycillidae > Phainopepla > Phainopepla nitens. The sequence goes on from VXBQ01002760.1 coordinate 83,889, forward strand.
TTGTATTTTCCTGAAAGTGAATGGCCTGGTGAAAAGCACTAGAAGTGCAATAAACTGTGAGGAACCAGGGAGGTTTTTACAGCAGTTCAGCCAAATTCAGTTTTCTCCCCCAGCCTTCCTTCTGTTACTGTGCCCTTTGCATTAAGAGAAAGCATCATCTCACAGCTCCTCTCACTGGCTCTGTTCTGTGTTTCCTGCAAACTCTGAGATATTCCAGCCTTCATTCAGGCTTCAAATCCAGAGGAAATCACGGGGAGCTGTAGGTCATAAATTTTCCAGGAGGAGGAATACCTTCTCAGAGGTGCTGAATGCTCTCTGCTTTCACTGGCATTAGCAGTTCTCAGGATTCTCTTGCTCCTTTTGATTAGTTTTGTTGCTTAGTAGAGTTTGGGATTGTGAAGGCTAAATACCTCTGCTTTTCAGCCAGCCTTGCACCAGAATTACTGTGTATACACCAGCTTTTCTGCACTGAGAGGCAAGATATGGTTTATTTCAATAATTTACTTTTTGCTCTGCTGGATTCCAGCTTCTTTAGAGAAGGCTTTTCAGCTGCTCTCGAAGCTTGCAGTGATGAGGTGACACAGGCAGTTATTTGTACAGGCCTAGGAAAGGCTACAGCAGTTCAGTACAATATAAACTAACTGCATGGAATCCATACCACACTGCCTGTTTAGGTTCCTAAACCTACATAAAACTGATTGTAGTTATTTTTTTTTGAAAAATCTTCTTTGCTTGGTACTTTTTTGAAGTAGGAAGAGTCTTTTTTTTCTCTTCCCTATCCTCTACCTTTCTCTCACAGTAACACACATTCACAGACCTGATTCTGGATGTAAACCTGGGACACTTCAGTAACAAGGTCCTGGTACATTAATTGCTGAATTAATGCACAGGTATCTTAACACATCATTGCTTCAAGGTGAGGAATGGTGCCCTTCAGTCTGTGGTCTGCCTACAGCTTACAGAATCACTGTGGCCTTCCCCACAGGATTTGTTTTCTTCTCTTTTTCACCTTCTAACGTGTCAACACATAACCCTGGATATTAGAAAGCTTCATTAATCTCAACAGAGGAGATTGTGTCTAATCCTTGATTTGTGTGGATATAATTTTGAAAAATTATAGCATAAGTAGAATTAAATGTGTGGTGTATTTTGGGGAATTAGCTCATTGCTTTGGAAAGCAGTCTGGGCCTGTGATTAAATCTGTTGTTTTTGTGAGCTGCCTGGTTTCCCCTGGGTGTCCTGCATGGCATGGTGATATCTGATGTGATAAGGTTGTTTCACCATCTGCATGTCTACTTTTGTCACACTGCTGTTAGACTTTGATTTGCTGCTGCAGGAAATAGAACTTTCCTTGAGAAGTTATTATAAACACAGAAATGCCTTTCCCTGTACTGGAACTGAAATTTTGCCCTGAATGCTGAGATGATCTGCAGTGAGCATCAGTGGGAACCAGAGTTCCATGTGCCGTTGACAGCTCTGAAACACAACAATGAAAGTCACTTTATCAACTCTTTGTATTCTTTAGATTTATTTTCTCAGAATCTGTGTAACAGTTAGATGTAATTCAATAGCCAAACAGTGAACAAGAACAAACCAGTTTCAATTACTTGCTACTTGATCCTTGGAATAAACCCAGATAGTTTTAAAGTTCTAAATAACTTAGTAAATAAGATGCTGAACTAGGAATTTGTGCCCATCATCTGGAGATGGACTTCAGTTAGGTTATGACAACCCTGTTCTTCAGGAATTCTAAACCTGAGCAGATTTATACCTTCATCTTCTGTTTTTTAACATGAAATACTAATATATTTAGATATTTTTTACAGCATACAGTGTACTGTAATTAATAACAAGTATTATTAATGAGCATTAATCTTTCCACCCAGATGTGTGTGAAAGGTTCACAGGTCCAACCTGCTCTCAGAATACTGAATTAATTCCCCAAGGAGATCTGGAAACCCACTGATGTTCCAAGGCGACACAAGACGTTTGTGAAGCACAGTTGGAGAACATTTCCAAGAAAACTAAACATAGTTCATGGCACCATCATTCAAATTCTGCTTTTGATTGATTTTCAAGTTAAGACTAGCATGCAATCTAAAAGATTTATGGATAAAATCTGGAGTGTCAGTCTCACAAAGTGAAAAGTTGCAGTTTTTAGCACAGAATATGGCAATTTGACCATTTTTAACACCTTGGCAAGAGCTTATGACAAGAATAGACAAAAAAGAAATACAGAGGAAACTTTCCCATCAGACTAAATCAAGGTGAAATATAAAATTTCCAAAGTGCAGAAGGTTGAGGTTATTTTTTTTCTCTTGAAGATAAAATTTCAAAAGCTCTGGAAGGTGATTTTCAGAAGTTTGGCAGATGCCTCAGTGTTTCAGAACAGTTGTTAGGAGTTAGTGTTTTTCCTGGCCAGTTCTCCTCCCATCAGAGTGGGTATTCAGAGGATGCAGTTTTATGTTACAGCTGGACTCATTAACTGTGGGCAGTGACCAAAAAGGGAGGGCTTGTTTTCCTCTCCAGAGCTTTTCCTTCCCTCTCCAGTGTGTCAGTGGTATTGCTACTCTGACCCCACAGTGAACTGATTTAGAGAACTAAGGCTGTAGAAAACTAACACTAAAACAAGGAAAATAATGGCTTTTTACTGATAGAGTGCTCTGATCCATGCTGGGGTCAGGCAGTGCCAGTGCTGTGCCTGGGGTGTGTAGCCAGAGGCAGGATGAGTGGGAGAGCTCTTCAATTAATGTGAATGTGGTATAAATGTAGATTTCTAGCAGTTTTATCAGGTTAAAGAATATTTCTGGATTATCTCTACTGCTGCTGAAAAGAAGGGTTTTCTCTCTGCTTGGTGCCCTGTTTTCCTACACCCTCCTTCGTGGGAGCACTGCTGATTTACGGTTTGTTGGATCAGGAGATTGAGCTGAAGATTAGGCTAACAACAACAACAAAGAGAATTTCAGCTTCACAGAAGTTATTCTTACATAGCAAGGGACAAGGTAGTGTGAATTTGTCCTTTGTGACAGCAGCACAAATAAATTTCCTAAAGTTAGTTTTGATGTTGCACTGTAAGTATTCATGTAGAAAATGTTTATTTGCCAATTCATTGACTCTCAGCTGCTGTGCTGTGCAGGTTTAAAGACTTCCTTGAAGGATAAGATCCTGAAATCATGTGTGGCATCATCAGTCTCTGTTTTGCCCATGTGATTCCCCTGTGATTTCTCTCCTGAGATGGACAGTGGTGAGCCATAGAACACTGCTGGATTTAGGAGAGACATCGGTGTATGCAGTGCAGGATGGTCTATTTTAAAATCATCATCTCATCATCTGTGTTAACAGAAGTGGTTTATGGATGTTTTCTCTCAGATTTTTGAGATCTGTTCTGTCTGGTTCAGTGCAGTGTCTGTGTCAGTGGAGTACACATTATCTGGCTGTTCGGGATGGAGGCTCTTGGCACGAGAGCACAGCTAATTGCATGGAGCTCCATCTCTAAGGTGAAGTGCATTTCTGTCCTCTGAAGGACCTGACAGCTCTGAGGAAATGGCATTCTGGCCTCTCCAGACACATTTCACAAGTACCGATGGGCTCAAGACTTTCTTTTGAAGTTTTTGTTTCTTTCAGAAATGAGATTCAGTGCAATGCCCTCTGGCCTGGCTTTTCTCCCTGCTGCTGTTTTCTTTTGGAATTACTGTTTGGTTCAGGCCATACTCAATTGCCCTTGTAATTAATGTGGAGCTGATAACCATGTAGTGAGTAATCAGGCTGCTCTGCTTTTTTGGGATTGTTTTGACTCTTTCAGCACCCACTGACTTGGAGGGAGATTTTTACATTTAACACCTCTGAACTAGAGTATTTCAGCTCTGAGCAACCTGCTGATGTGTTAAGACACATTAGGTGATAGGATTGTTCTGACTAAATATGAATGCCTAGAATTGAAGTGTCTGGATGAAAATGAGTCACCCTAGGATCTCTTTAGGGCCAGTGAAGTTGTGTCATTGTGCTCCTGGAGCTGGCATGCTGTGTGCTTCACCCTGAAGTGGATGCCTGTGTTTGGGCAGATGCCTGTAAAAAAAGTGGGAGTAGGTTGTCTGTCGAATTTTGATTAAATTTGTAATTTAATTAATTTTGGCAATTGACTTAGGTGTCTTTATTTGGTTTTAAAGCCATATTTATCTGTGGAAATGGATGTTGCCAGACATAGGAGTTTGTGGGGCTCCCTCAGGCTGACATCAAGAGGAGCACCTTTAAAATGTAGTTGCTGAGATGCATGTGACAAATGTACACTCATGCTCTTAATTTAAGAACTTCAGATGTGCAGGAATATTAATATTACCACTGTAACATGCTATGAAATTGTCAGCTTACAGGATCAGCATTGTCCTTTGACTGACAGGAGTTTTGAAGTTGGTTTCTTCTGCCTCCATGACCCAGGGTGTGCTCTGTAGTTTGTGTGTCACTGCTGGAAGCAGGCACAAGCTCCTGCCTTCACTTTGCACGTTGTGTTTGACAAGTTCAGTCTACTCTTTGCCTGGATTCTTCACCTGGTGCTAAAAGAAAGAACCAGTTCACCTCCTGTAATCCACATTCTGTCTTATTTCACAGTGGTATTTACAACAAGCTTGTTTAAAGCTTCCAAGACCCATTTGTGTAGTTCTTGGCTGTCACAAATGAAGAGATGAACTTAATAGTTACTCCCTTTTCTCTACTTAAAGCTCTTCCTTTCCAACAACCTTTTATCATAGCAAATCCACAGTACTCAGGTAATGTTTGAAACAAATTGCATTTTACTTGTCCAAGCTTGATTAGGATTTAAGTGTCTTTGGCAGAAATAAAAGATCAGTAAAAGTTCATACTTAGTATATGTATAAGGAATATAAAATGGAAAAGAAAAGCAATGCTCAACAATTGTAGGGTTCAGTTTAAGTACTTGAACTTCCCATGATTCTTCTCAATTACTTCACTTCCATGTCAACATCACCATTATTGATAAAGTGCCAACTCCAGGATAATACTCTAAATTTGGGAAAATGTTTGAAGTACTCTGCACATATTGCAGCTTGGGAGAGAAGAGAAGGTCATGGAATATGAAACAGGAACCAGACTCACCTTTTGGGCTGTGGCACCTGGGAGATGCTGGCACACACTGCACTTCCAGCACTAAGCACCTGTTACATTTCCAGCACTTGCTCTTCTAGTGCTTGGAATTGCTGAAGGTTATGCATAGGCATCATTTCAGGTGAATGTGTCAGGTCTAGTTTGTTCCTCAGCAGCTGCTGGGTTTGACATTTTGTTAACTGACTGGATTTTTTTCCCTGTTTCCCAGGTGTTCACCTCCCACGGGCCTACTGTGATCATGCCAACCTGGTTCTGTTCTCGAGAGTGGTTTTTTCATGTGGGAAGATTTGATGAGGGTGGAAAGGTGAGTGGTGCAGGTGATCTGAAGTCCAGGAGCCATCTCTTTGTTTAACAGCCTCTGAAAGCCCTCTGCCTGGTATTAAGGAACAATAGGGAAGGGGTATAGATGAAAACTGAGCTCTAAAAACCTGGGTCATACCATTTTTTAAAAAACCAGTATCCAACCAACTAAAGTTGTTTGGGAATAACCCTGGTGATGGAAGGACCTACCTGAGATTGACATTGTAACACATCTGTTAGCTGTATCAGCAAACTGGAAAAATTAAAGGTTTCAGACATACAAGCTCCTCTTTAGTCCCTGGAAGAGATGCTAAAAACAGGTGAGTCCATAGTTTTGTTATGAACTATCCCTGCAAGGTGAGGTAGGCTGCTGAAGGAGCTTGGGAGGAAAGAAAGGTGCAGAATGGCAGAGAGATAAAAGTACATTCACCTAAGGGGGAAGATTTATATCCCTGAAATGAAAAAAGGGCCATAAAGCTACTGCCACTAAAACTCATTGTACACCTGCCTCGTGTCCTCTTTTCAGTCTTAGTTCTTGTGCTTGTCCTTGGAAGATTTTAAGTCGATTCTTCTCAAGGATCACAGCTGAGAGGTAGCTGAGAGGTTGCAAATTAAATACCTGTGGTCTCAGAAGTGTTCCTTCCCTGACAGTTAGGTGTTCTTTGTCTTTATGAATTTCCTGTATGAGTTCAGTTTGATGTCTTTAAACTCATCAGTGTGTTTATGGAATAAAATCCATGGATGTCTGTTAGCAGTATTTATTGTGGTATTGAAATATGTTGACAAACAGATCTAATTTAAACACATTTAGATCCATTTTGTGTGGTTTGGTTCTGAGAGGTTTTGATTCCAGTGGTTTTGGTGAGATTTTAGGGTTAAAATGGGTGGTTCTGATATTTTTAAAGCTTTCATTTATTAGCACTCTAAAATTATCTGCTAAGGCTATTTCCTATTTTATTATTTAAACTATAACATATGATGATGATGAGTATTATTTTTATAGCTTTTAAATGAAGCCCTTCAGTGCCATACAGTGTGTGTATATATATACATGTGTATGTATGTATGAGGATATACAAATATTATTCTTTGGGCTGCCAAAAAATTATAATTATAAGGAGACAGCAGACAGAGAACTGAATTGTTTAGAGCAGTGAAAAGATTTGCCCTTAATTACATGTTGGGTGAGTGGAAGAGCTGGGAATGGTGCCTGGCTCCCAATGCAATCTACATTTGCTGAGCCGTGCTCTTTATTTCTTTTTTTCTTATTATTTCTTATCATGGTATTTTCACTCTCTGAGGGATGTTTGACTTCTTGAGCATTGTTAGTAAGCTCCAGAAAGAAAGAAAGCAAGTTAAAGTAGCAGCAACAATAGAACAGCAAGCCTAATGATAAAGTTCAAGAGGTTAAGTTAAATAGACTATTGTTCTGTGCTTTTTGCTTTTCATTTTGGTTTTTTTCTCCTTGTTTTGTTTTTATGAGTTGGGTTTTGTGTGTTTTGCTCTCTCTGTGTAATTGTGTAGGAGCTATGCCACTGGTTATTCAGCTGTAGTACACTGACAATCTTAATCCTGATGATTTTTCAGCCACAATGCATGATATGTCCTTCTAGTTTTGAGAATTACCAGTGATAAATTGAACATATTGTTTGTCCCTATTGTGAAGTGTCCAACATGTCCAAGCTCAGACTGTGGCTGATGCAGAGGACCTTCAGAAAAATACCCTATGAACAGGACAGATCTGAACAAAGCAATGGACACAAGCAGTGAAGTCAAACCTTTGTCTTCTGTGGGTTTAGAGGACACAAAATCAAGTCTTAAGTCTTGAGCATTTAGTGTTACAAAGTATTTAGCATTGCTCTAAATCCTTCATTTTCGTTTGAAAAGAATCCCTTTAAAGCAAAGAAAATTTTTCTCTATATCTCAGCAGAGCTGAGAATACTCTGAAGGGTCTCATCCCTGTGTGTATGTTCTGACCTGAGGCAGGATCTGTGCTAATCTGATCACTTCCATCTCCAGTTTTTAGTGTTTATTAATGAGACTTTTGAGTGTCATATTGCTGGAAGTAAACACAGGAACAGGCCAACAAATCTCCATGTTTTGGCCTTCTCTGTGTGCTAAACTGTTTCTTGCCAAAAAGCTGCATTTCTCATTTGAAATTAAATCCAAACACCTGTTCTTCATATTTCAGTGCTTAGACAAAAATGGAGGGTAATTCTTCCATGGGAGAAATTGTGATTTGATGTTTATGGTAACAGAGTGGGTGGACTGATAAAATACAAATAGATGTGCTATGGTGTAATCCTTTTTTTATTCCAGGTAGATATGTATGTCTCTCTCCAGCCATTCAGGCTTTAGGTGAAACAGGTTTTTTCAATTTTTATTTTTTTTAAATGAAGTTCTTTCTGATCAACATCTGCAGTTGTTGGAAGTGTATTCCTTTCAAGTCCAAACAAAATAATATCTTCATAAATGATCTCTAAGAACCTGACAGGTTTGTTTTATATATTAATTAACTAAGATGGTAGAGGTTTTATTTATGCAGTCTCTTTAATTAATGATAATTAAAGCAGGAGTACTGAAAAGATTTTAGCAAGCTCTGATGGTGTCCTGAGACTGAGATAATACAATGGAAGTGGTCATAAGCCTATAAAGTAACATTTCAAATAGTATCCCCTGCTGGAAGAAGAGTCACATGATGAACCATATTTTTTACTTACTTTTTTTAGGAAACTAAAAGAAAATAATCTTCTAAGCAATTTTGGTTAAAGAGTGCAGTACTTCCTTATTGAAAGAAGCAGCAGCACTTCACTAAACCCTTCAGAGCTCCCATTTGACTCTTGGTGTGTGTCATTACCATGGGTGGCTTTGCTGCTGGAGTTTTTGCTGTGTCCTAATAAGTAGCACCATTGTTAAAAAGTAATAACCGTGTCCAAAAGCATCACAAAAAATTGTGCTGAGGAAAAAATGCCCATGTTCTGGCCTAATGTGAAAAGCAGATTTTGAAGCTGTATCATCTGTTAGAGTGGGGAACTCCCCAGTCATGTGCAGTGGGAGACGAGGTGCCTGTTATTGGTTACGAAAAGTTATTTTTTCATGTGTCTGACAGAAATGCTGAGTACAAGGAGAGCTGTATAAATGAGCATTGCTACCCTGCAGGTTCCACTCCAGGCAAGGGTGGAAAATTGCAGTCCTGGCTCCCTCCAGGCAGAATTATTCTCGACATCACAAGGGTTACATGCCAAACCTTTCTCTTTCTCTAGAATTTTACCACAACTTGGTTCCAAATTTCCTGTCACCCCTGTGTTTATCCTTCCTTTTTAAGTGTATGAAAACTGAAGATAGAGTGACAGCCTTAAAGTTCGGAGCTAATCTCGAAGTGTAAACAGGGGGAAATTATTCTTAATGAGCCCCAGATGGAATCGTGCATTGTAAACCGCCAGCCTTTCTGAATACAAACTGTGCCTCCAAACAAAGTGTCTGGAGCTCAGTTTCATTCTAATTTTGTGATAAAAGGTCACAAAAAACACGAACTGAGGTGTCAAAATATCCTTTTGAGCACAGGAGACTGTAGGCTGTGGTGTAAAGCTCTGAGGTAAATGTAGCTGTTGGGCACTCACTGATACAATTTTCCATGTTTCTCTGCCAGAGCATGCAAATGTCATTCCCTTCAGAAAGGCAAGTGGTTATAACAGTAATGCCTGAGAGGTAAAAGGCTAAGTAGGAATTTGGGTTTTTTGGAACATGAATTAAAATGCTATCAGTCTGTCAAATAACCTATCAAGATGCTTTGGGGAAAATCGAGATAAAATACAGGCATTACTGGGGTTTTTTGTTTGGTTTTGGCTTGATATAAATAAGGCTGTTTGATCTAAAAAGCAGAGAAAAGTGGTGGAGCCAATGATTAATTACACTTTATAAGCTATTTGAAAATTCATCTCATACCCCATGTCTAATTATATTTTCTGTTGGTCTGTTATTAAATATCATTTACAATTTACCACCTCCCTTCCATTTGACTTCCCCATCATCTTCGTTTAACTGTATTTCTGTGTGCCAAGACATTTGGATGAAAGCAACCTTTTGGAGTTTCCTTTAACCTGTTATTTCCCAAACAGTGAAATAAATGGTAATGGGCTCTGGGTCCTATAATCAAGGCAAAATGATGGACAGCATGATTTGGATGAGAGCCAAGAAATGAAGTGACAGATCTGCAGAAAGGAAGACTTAAAAATATCTTGGGTAATCCTGTAGAAAAGCTATTAATAGCTATTTAATTCTTTCCGTTCACCAATTTTATGCTCCCCTGAGGAATTAAAGTGATTTTTTCTGTCCAACAGTTCACCGATGGTGCTGACTGGTTTACAAAATGTGTACCAAGTTACAGCCCAGTTTTACTTGATGCCCCTGATCAAAAGGGAAGACCAAGCTTTCCCAAACCTGAAGGCTTTTTTCCCCATGTGGATTGATGTACTTCTCCTGTCTTGTTTGTCTTTGCTGTTTATTATAAGTGTGTGTATTCAGGAAATAATGGTAGATCTCCCATTTTCACCAGTCAGACTTCTCTGCACAGGCTAAATCTCTCCTGGTTGTGCTCACAAGGATCTGCCACCTCTGCCAGAATGAGGGGGCGGGGAGTCAAATGTGTCTGAGACAAGGCTGGGTAGAGATGGGTGAGGAAGCTGGGACAGATTGATTTTGTGGCAGAATCACTCTCATCTATTTAGTTTAGCAGTAAAAGGCAGCTTTTATATTGTGTATATGCTTCTACAGCCCCGTGGTGGTTTCTGTCCAAGCTGACCAAATGAAAGGACCTCTGTCAGCCTGAAGTGCTGCTGTTGTTCATCCCAGGGCTACAGCACATCCTCACCAGGTGTTAATGGTTACAGCATTGCACTGAAACTCCTCCAAAAATGGCTGATCCTTCCTCCTGATGCTCCTCATCATTACTGAGGGTGGAGGTGCAAGAGTTGTAGCCAGAATTGCTTGTTGGGAAGTGCTTGAACCTCTTTGAGAAATGTTGAGGTCGCTGCAGTTGGAGCAGTTTGCTGCCAGGAGTGAGAACAGCGAGCCATGAGAAGATGGCAAGAGAAGGATCATAGATAATTTTGTTTGGTCCCTGAACAAGGACTTACTTTAACTCAAGTTGAGGTTCTGCTTGCCACCTCGTGGTGTATAAAAATTCAGTCCCCTCATCTGTACAACCATCAGCACAGCCAGCAGTACCTGCCCAAAATACTGGGTCAACAGGAACTCTTCCCCTGTTCAGTGGGAGTGGGATAAAGTGAACTATGACTTTGCATTTGGCTGGTTAGAGCAGGGACAGGCTGTGCTTTTCTCTGAGCTGTAATTAGTTTATCCCTTTTCGCAGCGGAGGATGTGGGGTTGGGTTTTGCCTGTAATGTGGAAAATTCTGCACGTAGTCCAGTAACATGTAAACTGTACAATTTAATTGTATTTATTATTGCTGAAAGCTATTGATGTGGTAGCCTATTGCTGAAATGCTGGGTTAGTAATTGATACTTTTAGCTATGGATATTAATTTTCAAAAAATACATTAAAATATCCTTTTAGTGGTTAAACAGCTTTTTCTTTCAAAGCTGTGTTGATTCACAAAGATTCCTGGTGCTTAAAATGCCATCTGGATCCAATAATAGATCTCAACTGGGAAGGAACTCTTGTATTGCAGCAAACTTACACGCTCAAGAGCCGTAGGAAGTCCCATCCCTGCAGGATCCATAACACAGTCAACATCTTTCCTCTGAAAAATGCGTGGCAGTGCTGCTCCTTTGTAATGTGAGAGGCCACTGCTGAGCAGTACAAGGCACCTGCTCCTTCCTAGGGCTGGGTGCACTTTATTCCAGAGAACTTCTGCCAGTTAAAGGAAAGCAAAAGAGCCCTTGGAACCAAACAGTGTTTTGAAAGATCCTTTTACTTCTGCAGTAACTCTTCTTAAATATACATATTAACGGTTGTCTTGAATAGTGTGAATGCTTATCCAGAATTGCTGAGATGTATGGGACACAATCATAGATCTGAATCAAAATCTGACTCCTGCAGCAAGCTGATATCTGCTGCACTTGTGCCCTGAGACATCTCTAGTGTGTGACCGGAAAAGAGAAAAGATTTAAACTTTTCTGCTGGCTCAGTATGTCCCTTCAAATCCACAATAAAGAAAAGGCTAAATGGAAAGAAATTGATTTTGTGTTTTTCTTGTATTCTTGGTGACTGTGGTTGCTGGCTGCCACTCCAGCTTCTCCCAGATTTTTTTTGTGGCTTTCAAAGTAGGTTCACATAAAGCATAAATTGTATGAGGTTGTCCAAAAGTTTTCTTCTGCATTGCAGCTCTTAAACAAGAAGTCAGAAAAATGTGTACAAAGACAACCAATAGCTGCAGATGAGCTGCCCTTAGTGAGCAGCCAGAGCAGAATCCATTTAATTCAGAATGTGGGAGTGTGGCCCAAATCAGTGCCATAAATGAATCAGAGTGAGGGCTGCATTCAGAGCTTGGTTGGATTCTGATTTCTCCCAAGACACATGTTCAGCTGACTGGTTTGGAGTTGTTTTCCAGGGTTCAGAGATTTTTTTTTGTCTCATTTCTCTTCTACTCCCATACCCCTCTGGCTACTCAGCCTGGTGGGTATGAGAAATAGTCACTGAACTGTATTGCTCTCATAACTAGAGGGCCAGTCCAGCACTTTAATTAGAGAATCTCATTTTCTTAATTATGGAAGAAACTCAGAAGCTGTAGTAATAGGGAAAAATTTCAATTAATTTGTTTTTTTAACTTGGTCTCTTATTATTTTTCTGTGTTGAAATAGAACGGTTAAAATTGAGGTTGAGGTTTATGACCTGGTTATTCATGTATGTGATATTGTCTGCAGAAAGAAATGTGTTTTCAGTCCTTTCACCTTCTTTTCCTTCTCAATTTTGTCATGTTATCTTTCAGCTTTTTACTGTTGCTACACATAAATATCTTCGTTGACCCACCTGATTTTATAAAAGGGAGCTTTTTAGGGTGATAAAAACCATATGAACTTTTAAACAATGTATTGCAGGGAAGAAATATCTATATTTAAACATGAAAAAAAAAAAGAAATGTTCTAGTATTTCAAGAAGTTGTAGCTTTGCAAAATATAAACACTGCTTTTTTTACCTTCTGTGTAGGACTTTAAAGGTGAGTTTATGCTTTCATATGCCACAAAATGCAATTGAGTGCTATGAGACATATAATTGCCCTTCTGACATTGCACCACTTGCATGAAGATTCTCTGATTTTTAAGTGGAAAATGTTGAAATTATTTTGAAATTCCTCATTTTTCCTAGAGCCTGCTAGGTCCACAATTGCAGGAGCTTTTATCCTGTAGTGTTTTCAGCAGCAGTGGTTGCAATCCTGTAAGGATGAATGTACCATGGAAGGAAGTTTCAAGGAAAAAAAATATTTTCAGATATTGCCTCATTCTGAGGTTGCCTTTATTGCAGTTTTTATTGAAGTCTGTCATTATGGGGCCTGAGTCACCTTTCCTAAGTAGAGACCAGTATTTGTATGACAGCCAGAGAGAGAAGGAGAATTCCAGTAAAATGAGAAAAAAAAAGCCCTTCTCAAGTCACTGATCCTTCTCAGTATAAACTATTTGGTTACATGGAAATTTAGGCTGCACAAACTGTTTAGCAGCTGGGTTTCTTTTCCATTTGGATTCACCTGCACCAAGCTTGAGATACCTGTCAAAATGCGATTATATTGATTTTTTCCTCCTCTGTCCTTGCAGTCAGCTGCACTTCATTTTTAAATAGCACTGATCATTCAGCAGCATTGGCTGCATTTATTTCATGACCCATTAGAGAAGTTCATTGGGACATACACAAATAATATTATAGAATCAGAGATGGGCTTGGATTGGAAGGGAACTTAAAAGATCTTGTTTCACCTCCAGGACACCTTCTACTAAACCAGGTTGCTGCAAGCCCCATCCAACGTGGCCTTGGACACTCCCAGGGATGGGGAGCCCACGCCCTCCCTGGGCAACAGAAAAGTTGTATTTATGGATAACAATTCTGTCGAACCATATTCATTTGGCAGGAACATAAAACATCTTCAGACGTAACTGAATACTGATATAACAACTGTTTTCTGTTGCAGGGTGTCCCAGAGGATTTGTTGTTTTTTTATGACCATCTCCAGAAGGGTGGTGGAGTGTTTCGAGTGAACCATTGCCTCCTGCTCTACCGGTACCATCCCCAGGCTGCGACCCACTCTGTCCTGGAGTAAGCTCTGGTTTCTGGGAGAATTTAAAAGTTGGTTTTATCTTGGATCATAAGCAGCAAAGATGGTGAAATTACATTTTGGTTTTTAATTAGGATTTTTAATATGTTTAAATATGATTTTTTTAATATACAAGGGTTTCATTCTCATGTTTTTTTGCCATATGAACCATGATGTAAAAAATATTTTTGAAAAGTTACGGCTTAATTTCAAAATCAACGGCCTCAATATTTAAAAAGTAAACAGAAACTTGTAATACCAACAAAAACAGTCTTTTGAAAAAGAAAAAAACCAGACCAAAACCAAACCTTAATCTGATAATGTGCTGCCTTTACATATATTATTTTCTTATTTTAAAGGGTCTAAACCACCTAAATCAGATAATGAGGTTTGAAAAATCCCTGAGGATGTTTAGGACTAATTATCTCAGGTGCTTCCTTGAGAGCTGCCTTTGTTGCCTGCTGCCTTTCCTGGGCTGCTCAGCCCCTAAAGGAGGTGTTAAATTGCTGATTCCTCTACATGCTGCAAGCTGAGCCAAAGCTGTTCCTTTCTCTTATGCATTGACATTAATGAAAAATTACATGAGTGGTACTGTCCTTTAGGAATCCCGTGCCAGAATCACAGGGGTAATTAAGTAAACTGTTTTCTTACTGATGAATGACATAAGTACACTTTCCAGTCAGTCCTGTTTTTTATGGCTTTGTAGAACTGACCAGTGAAACTGAACATTGCTGTGTATATTTTTGTTGTCCATCCCTGAATTGTTGTATTGCTGTACACAGTGTAAAACAAGTAAGTCCCATAAATAGCACGCTCATGGTTAATGTCACTACAGATCTTTATAAATGTGCATATCTATATGCAATCATTTAACTATGAAAAGGTCATTCAAGCAAATAGTACATATGATTTTGATTTTGCAAACAAGCATGTGATAAATTATTTTCCTTTTTATTCATGTTGAAATGTAAGGAATTTTTTTTGTCCTCTTTTACTGTGTGATCCCTTTGGCAGTTAGTGACCAACTTTTCAGCCACGCAATATGGGATGCTAAGAACTTTTGGAAGCCTTTTGCTTCTATCTGTGGGAAAGCATCTAATTCTTGGAAATTAATTTGTTTTGAATTTACTGCAAGCTGTTGCTTATTCAGATCTCCAAGGTTGTGTGGCACAAGCACCCTGAATTACAGCATCCTGGGGGAATGTGGAAATGCTGTGAGCTGTTCCAGATGTGCAGGGTGCATGTCCAAATTGGCGCCTTTCTTGTCTCATTCTAAGAAATCAGGCGAGCTGCTCTTCCTCTTGGCTTCCTGCTGGTACTACTGGGGATGGTATTTGGTGTGACTTTCCAAACACGAGGTTGTGCAATAATTTTTTGTCCTGGCTCATTCCCTTGTTTGTTGCCCAAGTTGTGAAGAGTTGCCTGGTGTTTGTGTCTGGAGACTGAAGTGTGCGTTGAGCAAAAAGAGATTAATGGACTCATCACAAAGGATTAAGTTTATCATTTAAATTGAGTCTTGCCTAATTTGCCTCTTGGTTATTCCACCTTATTTAATGCATGTTCTGGCTTTTCTAGAAGCCTTTTTCTTTATATGGTGTGTTTTGTTGAGCAGTTTTCTGAGGTGTTTTGTTTTTTGCCATTGGCCAAGGTTATCTTTTAATTTTGAGTTAGCCTGGACCTGGATTTGGAAGTAGTAGCTCACCAGCCAAATTAATATCTTGTCTGAGACCAAAATTATGTTTGTAGGAAAGTTGATTTTTTTTTTTTAATGCTACAGGCCTAATTTCAGTCTTAAAAACCATAGCAGGGCATTTTTATACAAGGGGCACCATTCATTCTCTTCAGCAAAGACAACAGTCACTCATAGCCTGTGATGGTTTCAGTTTGTGTGGGTGTCTTTTAGAACCCTCCAGGGGGAAAGAAGCCTCACTGCATTTTCAGACTTCCTAAAATATATGTAAAACTGCTTGGCAAGTGACATTTGGTTCTTTTATTTTTTAGTTAGTATGTATAACTGTAAACATTCATGTGCTTTAGGTCATTTCCTATGATTAGTATAATTCTGGAACAAATATCTGGAGTTGAGAATATCTGTGAAGCAGGAAACTAAATCTTATTTGCATTCTCCCTTACCCTGGAGGTATCAGTCTGCATTATTAAATGTTTTGGGTGCGTGACAGAATCTGCATGGAGTTCAGTGTCTGTATTTAGATTTCATTAGGTGCATGCAGAAATATGAATGTTCTCATTATCATTTCATCCCATCCCAAGTCTGTGATGGATACCTGCTGGATTTTGAGAAACTTCTCTTCAGCTAGGAATTGACGACACAAAATCCCACATATCCTATCTCTTGGATCTAAATCACTTTATCTGGTGTTGTACCCTAGGGCTGTGTGTACTCAGTGCTGCATGGCCACATTAAATTGATGTGAGACCATATCAGAGCTGGCTTGAGAGTGAGGAATACTGGAGTAAGATGTAAAATAAAATGTATAATGTATAATGAAAACATTTTAAAATTCATAGATTTTTATCTTGCCAAAGGGGAAAGAAAGAAACTGTATATACAACAATACCTCACTGCGAGATGAAAGTGAGCTTGGAGTGAGGTGAGCAATAAAACACTGCACTTGTCTTTGGGTAGTGCTGCTCATGAAGACAGGTGGTTGAGGCATGCAGCTAATCCTTGGAGCAGTTTGCAAGTTTTTAGTCAAGACATATTTAATACATGAGGGAAATAAGGTTTGTACCTTCTGTCTAAGATCCAGGCAATTCCCTTTTGCACAGAAAAGGTGAAGTGCACCTTCAGTAATTTCAGATCCCCTGTGCTCAGAACCAGTATGATATTGCTCTGCAGAAACAAGCAGAATTACATAATCTATTGAAAACATCTGGTTTCAGGCATTGGAAGCTTCCAGTGTCATGTGAGCGAAGAGGAACAGGCTTTAGTGTGAAACACATTTGGCTGCTCCAGAGGTGCTCTGAGGCCAGGTCTCAGATCTGTGGTGAGCACAGGAATGCCTCCTTCATTTCCTGCACAAACACACACGGCCAAAAATAGGCAGGAGAGAGGAACAGCCTAACATATTCCTGTGGAGCTGAAATTAAGATGAGGTCAACTGCATTTTTATCTTCTACGCTTGCATTTGGCACTTCAATTAAACATGGAAACTAATGACCTCATTAGATTCTTGAAAAGTAAATGCCATTAACATTGATAGTCTCTGTCTCTCTTAATAAGCCTTTCATGAAAAATAGGCCACAATGCAAACCATGCCTCAGCTAATGACCCGTGACCTGAAGATGAACTCAGACATTAATAGAACCTATTAACAGTGTAAATGTAATAACTCAGTGGGACGATATAGTCCAGCAATTAATAAGTTCACATGAAGTTCAACAGAACAACAACGGCAAAAAAATCAGTTTATTCACCAGTATGGCCAAGGTTCAAACACGATTTCTTTCTGAATTTCCTGTGGATGGTAAGGGCCTTGAATTCTGCTTGCAACATATAAGGGGTCAGTTTTTTCAGCTCTCAGTGTGATTATGAAGTTCTCCGTTCCTCCATTTCTGGTTTATGGATCAGGTGAGGCTCACCTGTCATCCAGAGCTCTCTGACCCTGCCATCAATAAAAGGCCCTGGAAGAGACGTTGATGTGGGCAGCTCCTCTTCCTGCCTGGTGTCACCTGAGCACTGCAGGGGCCAGCACAGGGAGAAGAGGTCAGATTTATGGATCTATAGGATTTCTGTGGATGGCAATCCATGCCTAAAATTCCAGTACTGCTCAGGATATTGGGTTGTATTTCTGCATTGCTCAAGTACTTGTACATCTGTCTTTGCTCTGTGGATTCACTTATGTGGCCTCATTGGGGGAAGGAGGGGAAAGGCAGTGCAACAATATGGCGAGGTTTGACTGAGCTCAGACATTAAATCATGTTGCATTTATTGTCACATTATCTTTCATTTCAAAATAGGAGTAGAGCAGATGTTTCTTGACTCCTGTATTCAGTCAGTAGGTCACCACACATTTTTAACAGAGCTCCATTGTTGCATTACTTGGGTGGATGGCCTGGTAATAACTACTTGGGGCTGAGGAACACACGGCATAGTCATTCTCACCCTCTGCATGAATACCCTTGTTTCACTCCTGCAGAATTTTGGCTCCTCTTCTTCCTCCCAGGCTCCATAACTGATGAGCATTGAGGGGACATGACAAGTGAGACCTTAGGAAAATTATGTAAGCCTCAGGAATGACATTTCGAGTGGAAATGCTTCTAACATTTCTTTTACCAAGTTGTGACAACAAAATGTAAGGAATAGGGGAAATCATGTATATCAAGACTTAGGGTCAAGAAAGAGTGTTGGGATATGGGACCAAATTTGTACACTGAAAAGAATTTTGTCCCACCTTCTGGCTGAGGAAAATCTTGTGAACGGAATACAGGCTTGGACATGGTACTAAAGGCTGCTGCAAATTGCTTACTCTAATCTTTTCTGAGATGGGTAGGAAAAGCTGTCTTGATTTGGGGTGATGCAGAGTAATAATACCTCCTAGGTTTTGCTGGTGGCTGTGAATATGTAATAATGCATAATCTGAAAATAGCTGTGAGAATCATCTCTGAGTAGTGGTTTGTACAACTTCGAGATCGTTTCAGGCATTTTCTTTAATTGCCCTTTGCACGTTGCTACAGCTCCTGTCTGGTGCACCTGCACTGGCTCCTGAAGGATGGGAAAATGGCATTCCCTTATCCCTTGAGGCAGGAATCCCAGTTATCTATTCTGGAAACATCAAAAAAATGTGGCAAATTAGGTGAACCGGAAACCTGAAGGGAATAACCGAAACTCTCCTTTGACACCTGTAAGCTCCCGTTTGCCTCAGCGTGTGGGATTGTTTGTGCACAGTGAGTTCTCACAAAGGTGAAACCTCTGTGTCACTCTAAAGCTCAGTCACAAATTCTCCCCTCAGTTCTGTGTTTATCTGATAGCTTGAACTCTTAGAAGTATTTCAGGGTTAACTCAAGACTTCAAAGTGTTTGATATAACTTAATTTTTTCATTGAAAACACACAATATGGAAGTTGAGCCTCAAATGCTTTTCTGTGGGCATTGTCATAAGAATGCCTCACAGTGATGCAAGCAAAAAAATCCCAACTGCTGGGTATATTTGCTTTGTTTTTACAACCCACAGTATGTATTTAAGAAAGTTTTTAATTGGTGTTAAATAAAGCTGGCTGACAATATTCTTGTGGTTGAACAACAACCCAGTTAATTTGGAGTTTAATACCTTTCATACCCTTTTATTTCGGGGTGCAGTTCTCTCACAAGCTTTCCCCAGTTGCTATTCCAGGATAGCAATGAGAGGTGAGTCAGTAAATCTGCTTCAGTCTGAATTCTTCACGGGTGATTAACAACACTGAGATTTGGTCTGATTGAATTTTACCTCCTGTGACACAAAGGCTCTCATGGCCTAGACAGCAACCACAAACTGTCTGGAAGAACCAATAGTGCTGTGCTGGGACATCCATGTCCATGAAAATAAAAACATCTTTTGTAAGCCTGGAGGTAGATTGCAGAGTTTGCACTGCACCTCAGAATTAGTTACAAGTTCTTTTCATGCCTTCTAAGGCTGCCTGGTTTTTTACTTTAGCTTTCTTAATGTTGCAAACTCAAGTGAAAAAGAAACTTGCCAGTGTCACTCAAGACAACAGGACAGATTCTGAAGGTCCTTTGGAATGTAATATGGTGTTATCCTTCTGAAGTCACATTTCAAAGGAAAATCGCTTTTAAAACCTTTCCATTTATGGGCAAAGCAATAATCTTCCTTTTTAGAAGTGCGCAGAAGCTCTAAAATGTCTAGTAAAGTGATCCTGGAAAAATACCCAACCTTCAAATTTTGTTCCTTAAACTTTCCTTCTGGGAATACAATATGCTCTCATGAACGTGGAAAAAGGCAACTGTCAAAGGATGCCAGCAGCAGTTAAAGTTTTGCAGCAGGAATGCATCTTGTGGTTGCATTAGAAGAGATTTTTGGTCAAATCCAAGAATTTCTTTTTCTCCATTAGTGGAAATGCTGGTGCAGAGCCATCATCTTTGAAACTGTGGGGAAATTTTATTTGTGCACGAGGTCTTTTCCAAGTTATCACACCAGGATGAGTGATGAAGTGCTGAGCAGGAGCTGGCTGTGCTGAAGTGAAGTGGGGTCACTGGGTCCTATGAGGGTTGTGTGGTCTTCAGAACATAACTTGGGGCTGTGAAGGAATAATCAAATAAGCAAATGAAAACCCCGTTTGAAGATTGCCTTAAATAAGGAGACACCACTACGGGTTCATCAGAATTTCCTGGCAAGGAAAGTTACAGCTCAAGGTGCCTTGTTCAAGAGATGTAGGTTAGGAAGATTCATTTGTCAAACTGAGGAAATCAATTTATTCCCTCTAGGAAACTGTTTAATAAGTCTGAGGTGGGTTCCTAATTAATGAATATTAAATGAACACTGGGAATAAAGCAGATGTTTTTAACAGCAGGCAGTTTTCTTAAATCCATGATAAATGTTGTAGTCTTAAATATTACATTATAGGGTAGAACACACACACTCAAACATCAAAAAAGCTGTAATTGTCCAGGTGGATTTACCAGTTGGGAGAAATGGACCATGAACAAACTGCTCTCCCTGACATTGTTTTCTCTTTCTGAGAACCCATCTTGAGCTTGTCGAAGATGTCAACAGGTCTTCAGTATCTAAGGCTGCTGGATGGTCCCTTGCTGTGGATGGTTCCAGAGCAGTGGGATTTGTCATTTAGTGTTAGTGTCACCCTTGTTTACCTCAGCCACTTGGCTTAATATTTGTTGTGGTAATTATCCCAAAGAAGAAGACTTCAAGGTGTAATTGCACACAGAAATCTGCCAGTTTGCTTTTTTTCCTAAAGCATGTTTTAAAAAGGTCTTTGAGGCATGCTGCTTTTTAGAAGGAAAAAAAAAAATCCCACTGCTCTTTGTTCCTAGAAATGCAGTTTCTTATGAAGGTTGCCTTCAAAAAAGGGACAGTCACATTTGTGTCATTGCTGAATAACACTTGGGAACTTTTACAGTTAAATCTCTCTTATTTGGTGTGAAATGTGTGTGTGCAGGTTGGTCAGGGTGAGTGGGGTGAGAGGTGCTTTGTGTGGGACTGTGCAGCTCAGTGATTGTTGCTGCAGGGTGTCACTGATTCACAGCTTTGACACTCGACCTGCTGGAGGCTGGAGCCAAATTCCACATTGTAAATGCATTTATCTGTGGTGCTGGGGTAAGCTGGGCTTCTAAATCTGTGAGATTCCAGCTCCACATCAGCCAAGGAGAATGATCCTTGGGCAGAAGGAACAGGAGGAGCTCAGCTTGGGTTTAGGAGATGCTTTGCCTGTGTCACTGCAGGGTTCTAGAGCAGCTCATGGGTGAGTAAAGGTGTGGGAAGGGTTGAATTTCATTATTACAGCTTCAGCTTGTCATATTCTTGTGATCTGGGAGGGCTCTTGAAAATACAAGTTGTTTAGCCACTGCTTCCTATATATCTGAGTGTTTTTTGTCTGAGAACTTCCACAGGATTTCTTTTCTACATTTCCCTCAGAAATTTCCAGTCTAATGTTTTAATTTTTTTTTTTTTTGTATTATATGAATCACTTTGGTCAGGTTTACATCTAGGTGAGTGTGTACATATGCATATAGGTCTATAATAATGCTAAAAGTTTTAGGGGCCAAAATCTGCCCTTTCTCCAACTCTCCAGGGGAACCATCTGGAATCACCGAGTCAGGTTTCTTGAGGACAGAGTCCTGAGCTCCTGGACATCATTCACCATTTGGAATGCTGGCAAGCAAGGCAAGAAGCTCTACAGAAGCTTGTCACCAGCTAATCAGAAAAAGGTGAGCTGGAAGTAACATTTGTACAAACCCACTTCTTCTTCATAGACCCCCGTGATGCTTCTAATCTAACACAGCAAAATTCTCATAAGACATTTTGTCCCCAAAGTACTTATTGATATTTAATATAAATTGAGGCAATTCTCAGTATTCTGTGTGATGTATTTCTTTTTTAAAAATGCCATAACATTTTATTTAGAGCTTATGGTGGGCATGGAGAGCAGGAAATGCCCCATGTTCTTGCTAAGCACAGTAGTTGGTGAGACACTGCTGAATAGGCAGACATTCAGGGTGAGTAGAGAACTCTTTATTTGGGTTGTATGGTATTGAACTTCCTTGTCCAGGGTTATCCATACCTGTAGCATATTTGCCCAGTTCCAAAGTGGGTACTGGACACATCCCTGATCCCTGTGACTCCCTTGGAAAGCTGGATTGCCAAAACCAAGGGTTTGGTGTGGACTGAAGAGGTGAGAAGCAACTGCTGGACGTGACTGTCTCATTCACAGTCAGCTGAAAATGCTTCTATTTGGCAGTGGCAGATATTTCTCAGGACAGATTTGTCCAAGAGTCTAAATACCTTATTTTTATAGCATTTTCTTATGTGCAATAACTTTGTGTTAGATAAAGGCTTTAGGACTAATGTCAAAGGCTGTTTTTTATAAAGAGCCACAGAATATTCATTTTATTGCTGCATGTGCTTTTCTCTTTTTTAAAGAATATGGATGGGAAGACAAAATCGCAAATACATATAAAAACCTGATTAATGTTGTGGCCCTCAGACCACACACACATAAAAAAATAGAAGACATTTGTATACACATAGTTAGAATTACTGAATAGGCATGGGAGACTCTCAAGACAGTAAATGTACAAAGCAAAAACTGAAATGAATTTCCTGCTTGATATTCCAGTGCCATCCCTCAGTCATTGCCATCATATGGCAGTGGGTGAGCTGTATGAAAAGATATTAAATGCTGTGAATCAGTTGCTTCATTCAGAGAGTACAGACCAGTCCATTAAATGTGATTTTATCTTGGTCGTGCAGTGCAGTGTGTACAAGACTTTGGGGGGTTTATGAAAATATTCTCTTCCATTACTATTTGCTGAGCACCTTTGGAATTTCACTGACTGACTCTGGCCACTGGGCAAAACATGATATATTACCTCCATATAATTACCATTTTCTCCTCATGAAGGTCCAGTTCTGTAAAGTGTGATCTTAAAAGGTCCAATACCCTTGGAAAAGCAGGTAACATTGCCAAAATTAGCTGCATAATTTAACTAAGATTTAACTAAATATATGTATGCTTTATTTATTAATTTATTATGACAACTATATTCTATACATTATTTCATAATTATACTATATATAATAATCATAATGACAATTATAGTTTATTTATATATATAAAAATCTATTAAAGTAGAAAACCAACTAACATTAAGTTTGGTTTAACTTGAAGTCAGTTTAGGCTCCTGAAAATTTCACCTGTGTTCTGTTTGACTGCATACTTTTATTGAGATGCAGAATTTCATCAGATGTCCTGACTGACTTTGGCTGGACTGTGGAGTCACTGCAGAGTTGTTTTCTCAATTGACACCAAGTACCTGTAGAAAATTTGAGACACATACTCCTAGGATAAATAATAACCCCCCCAATAAAAAAACCTACTACAAGCATCTTGTATTATTTTGCAATTTTGAAAAAATCCTGGACTCTACCCTCCACCCTCAGGAAGAGAATTAAATAATTTGAACTGTCAGGCTTAGAGTGTGTAAGAAGACATCTTTTTCAAAAAAGAATTTTTCTAGTATTTTTAGAACCTGGTAAACAAAGCAGTTGCATTTCTTGTGCTGACGGGGTCTTTGTGGGATGTTTGAAAATCCCAGCTCTGCCCTGTGCCAAAGAGCATTGTTTCTTAGAAAACAAAATTCAGGCAATTCCAGGAAGCAGCAGTCTGTCTATGTTCATACTCACTAACAAATTATTACTTTAGTTTATTTGGAAAACAGTGTGAATGTGAATTATGGTTATGTTAAAAGAGAAAAGGACACCTCAGCAATTCTCCCTTTTCCCTCAGCCATCTGTATGGTGAATATTAAAAATGATGCTTTGTCTCCAAAAGAGTCAGGCAAAAATCCAAGG
Source organism: Phainopepla nitens (assembly GCA_013400175.1). Classification (NCBI taxonomy): domain Eukaryota; kingdom Metazoa; phylum Chordata; class Aves; order Passeriformes; family Bombycillidae; genus Phainopepla; species Phainopepla nitens. The sequence continues at coordinate 107,612 of VXBQ01002760.1, forward strand.
CTCAGTATTTTTGCTAAACAGCAGCACACACAAAAAAATTATTCCACTAGTAGGTTTTTTTATGAATTAATTACCATGATCTCAGTATTCTTAGGGAAATTCTGCTTCCTGGCTGTCCCCTTCTTGATTCACACTGCTGACAGTGGTTCAGTATTAGCATTTCTGCAAGAATGAAGTCAAACAGACCATTTTTTGTTTAAAACACATCCGTTGTGTCTATAATTTGCAGCTGAAGATGGAAACCAAATGTTTTTGGGATGCTCCATGTGCCTGGAGGGTTTCTGAGCTGTCTTGTCTGCTCTTTTATTCTCCATCAAACTTCAGCTAAAAGGAGAACTTAAACGTTAAGGTTTTGTGTCATTTCCGATGGCTGCAAATACTTCCAGTGGCTCATGGAAAAGCAGGGGAAGGACCAAATAAGCACCAGCTCATTAGTGGGCTGGAAACAGTGCTTGTACACAGCAATTCCTCTGTGACAACCCTGTCTGCTGGTGGCAAGCAGTAAAAGTGTTTTAAAGGCTCTTTTTCCTGCCTCATCGACCGTTTAAAATCATCCACTGGTTTCTCTTTGCCTTTTACCAAGAGCAGCATCACCAAACTTTGTGTTGCAGCTCTGGTCCCTCACCTCACTCCCACAGCCAAGGAATGCCCAAGTTTTGTAGCATTTTAACCATTCTAAAAGTGTGTGAGTGGCACTATCAGAGCCTGGAGTGGGGACATGGAAAGCAAAGAAACACAAATAAAGGGGAGAATATTCCACCCACTTCGACAGTGGAATGGCAATGTGAAAGCAAGTTAAAAGCCTCCAGAGCAAGGAGTGAGATGAAATTTGAAAGTTTCAGTTAAATCCAGGGATAAAACACCCTAAGATGACATGGGGTAAATCAAGGCATCATTTTGGACTGTACTGGATACTTCTTGGCCAGGAAAACTCCCTGCTCTTTCCATATGGAGGAAGTGCTTTTTGCAAGCTCTATTTTGTCAGCACAGAGCTGTGCACACCCAAAATGTGCATGGCATCACTCAGGTTTACTGGGTGAGTCTCTGGCAGTGAGGTCCCACACCCATGAAGGCAGGTGTATGCTGTACATGATAAGGGAAATGTTTGATGTCCAGTGTTTTTAGCAGCTTATTTTACATGTTGGATTCTGATGTTAAAATTCTCCAGTGACTTTGTTGTGGATATGTGCAAAAGGGGGAAGCTGCTGCTATTTTCAGTGGAATGGTGTCTAAATGGAATAGTGAAATGCATTCTTGGTATTTAAAGACATCCACAGCTTCTGTCCTGGCTGTAGTGCTAAAGAGGTGAAATAAAAGCAGCTCCTGAGCAAATCACTCTAATTGTGACTGGTGCTGGCTGGTTCCACGTCATGGCAGAAGCTGTTTGTACCTCTGCGTGTCTCTTGTCCTGTTTGCCATTAGCTGTATCTATTTAAGCTTGCATTGTAATGCTTTCAGTTACTTTGTTTTGACATGAATGGCCCAAATTGATTTTGCTTTTGCAGAGATGTGTATTAACATGCTCCCGAGGCTTTCTACAAGCTTCAATGAAAGAATTATAAATAGAAGAATTAACAGGGTTCACTAGAAGTTTAAAACAGATGGGATATTGCATGAGATGTGGAGGGAATGCAGCAGGAAAGATCTGCTCAGTAGGATTTTGTAGGGTTTGCAGGTTGTCTCTTTGAAGGTGGCTCTGAGGAGAGCAGCTGGTGTTATGAGGAGGGAGAAGTCACAGTGTGCAGGTGACCATTTGTTGAAAGGATTTTGCAGTTTTCTGTCAGTTCTACTCAGTTATTCACTCTCCCATGTGAAACTTGCCTCTCACGTCCTTCCCACTCAAACAGACCTTGAGAATGTGCTGGTTACAGGTTATTGCTTTCTGTAAATGGCTGGTAGAGACCCAAACCAAACCACAGGTGAAAATAAGATGGGGGAATAAAATCCTGTGAAGATCATTCACTGTAAAAGACCATAAAAGGACATTAAGCTGATGAAATCTTTCAGTTTTTCCATTATGAAATCTGAGTGGAATGGGAAGTGTGAGGAAACATTCTCTGCATTAGCCAACCAGTCACGCAGGAAACAAACAAATTGTGTAATCAGAGCAGAGCTCAAACAGGCAGGTAATCCCAGCTGCACCCCGAGGCACTCCTCTGCCATTGCTGGTCCTTCAGGGACTCCCCAGGTTCTGCACTGGAGGAGGATCTGCTGCCCCTTAATCTCCTTTTTCAGGGAGGTCTGATAGCCCCAGCCTGGCCCTGCAGAGCCCCTGTGTTTATTGGGAAGAGCCAGCCAGAGAAGGTCTTTTATCTTCCTCAAACGTCTCTTCCCCCAGCAGAGGTTGTTTCTGAGTAAATCTCTTATCTTTGGAGCTGTGTAAACTTTCCTTTACGAGGGAGAAGGCAATTTCTCCTTTTCCCCTTACACCACTGTTCATGGAAGTTGCAATCCATATTTATAAAAATGGTTTACAGTAGTTCCATAGGTTGTCTCTAGCAGATACCCAGCTGTCTCCTCCAGTTCTAAGCTGAGAGAATTAGCAGAGTTCTTTCCTTTGGAAATTTTGTAATTGTATAAAAATTGCAGATTTTTATACAAATTATGTTCAAAACAAAAACATGTAATAATTCATATGTTTTAGTAACACTGAAGTGTGATCAGAGAACTCAGTCGTGTCATACTGTCAGAGGTATTGCCAAAGAGTAATTTTGAGAAGGATAGGGGGGAAAAAAGCAAATTGAGGATCCTTTATGGCTTTATAATTCATGGTTTCTCACAGGGAGACAGGAGTTCATGTGTGGGTAGATGTTCTTCATAAAAGCTACAAGAAAGAAGCCCATTAATGCAGGAAAATAAATAGGTGTCTCTGGGTTTATCCTGATAGTGTATAAAGTAAATAACTCCCATAAGCCTGATGCCCTGACTTCTCCTTATAGGATAAACAACTGTGCCTAAGTCCTGTATTTAGACTCCAAACATACTTTGCTTTAATTGGAAAATAAATAGTGTGTGTCAGAAAAATAGTTGACTTACATTTTGGCCACCCACATGGTGTGCAGCCTGCAGAAAAATTGCTCATTCAGGTCTGACCTGTTTTATACTACTGTAAATAGCAGATCTAAGCTGCCTGAATCCATTGAGAATTACACAGGGAAATACCTCAGTGATAACAAAAAGAGTTTGAGCTCTTTCCATCTTCCAAGGGAAATTGGTCACTGACTCACCTGTGTTATTTTTTTCGCTGAGGGATTTTGTGTGGGGGTGTTCTGGGGGCTGGGCAGTCACTGTGGAAAAGGGCAGAGTTTTCTGCACCCAGAAATTTGAGTGATGGCCCAGGGTGAGAGGGTGGGTTGGAATTAATGGCAATTTCGTGATGCAAGAAGTGTCTTTGGAGAGAGACTGTTTACAAGGGAATGCAGGACAAGGAGAAATGGTTTTAAACTGACAGGGATTGAGATTGGATTTTAGGAAGAAATTGATTCATGCTGAGAAGCCCAGGCACCACTCAGGGGTTTCTGTTAACTGGGTTATAACACACTGAGGGTGAACAGTGAGACTTTCCAGCACAAACCTTGCAGCTGAATTCTCAGTTACTGACAGAGAAGTGTAAATAGAATTTCACTTTACCTTGTGTAAGTTTAGGTGGTTTATTTTGGTTTTTATTATCTATAAGAGCATAAGCAGCTCCAAAAATAGCTTCATTTATTGGACAGTAAGTCAACATATTGGACAGTATTTGTTCCTGGGACTCTCTTGGGTTAACATTGAAGGCATATTCTGCTAAATGTTGTTTATTATGATCACAGCTACCAGGACAGTAAAACACAAGTGGTAGAACTGAGATTTGCTGAATATTGGAGAATTTTAAAGGTGGTTAGCACAGAATGAAGAGAATACAGCCAGAGAACTTCTCTTCCCTAGTCACTTCTACTGATTCCCTTCATACACACACATATTTATAGATCTCTGTGTGTATGTGCACATCCACACCATCTGCTCCTGCAGCTACAGCAAAGCATTGCACTGGGCATGAAAATAGGGCCAGGGATGTAAAGTGGATTAATCTGTGAAGGAGCTGCTCGTGTGTGCTAATCTAACCCAGCTGCACCAGCCACAAACACCTTGTACAACACCCAGGACCTTCCTGAATTCCCTCCTTCCTTCCTATTTCCATTCCAGTGCTGACACAGGGTTAATGTCCTTAGTGCAATCCCTGCATCAGGATCACCCAGAGCAAATTCTGGATGTGCCCATGATGTGATTCCTCACTCCCACAGCCCCACTGTGGAAATTCCACATTTTCTTAACGTTCTGTTCTTCCTTTGGTGCCTGTTTCCGAGGAACCTCTTCTCCAGGTCTCCCTGTGTCCCTGACTGTCCCTGCCCACCCCTCCTGTTTATCAGCTCATTTCCCTCATTGCTGTGGACACTGGTGCTTTGCAGCCTTATTTGCAGTCCCTTGATACTTTTGTTTGCATTCTCTTGCCCCTGATGTTTAATGAAGGCAGTGGTATTATGGTATTAGAAAAACAGTGTTTCCCTCTACACAAACAGAATGAGGTCACTTTAGGTAACAGAAAACCATCTTAATCACAGGAAGAAAATCTGTGAGAGAGATTTTAGACACGAGGCCAGCCAGCCTTTTCAGCCTTCTCTAACTTAATAAATTAATAAACAGCTGTTTGGCTTTTCTGATTTTCTCAGCAGTAAGTGTTGTTAATCAATTTTTAATGGAGCAATTAAAATGATATGAAAGCTGCCATCCAGCTTTCACCAGAATAATTGATTTCTGTACGACCTTGACTATCTCAACTGTTCTGCTTCAGCATAAGAGCTCCATGTAGATAATATGAATAGATCCAACGGAAGTCAGAGGAAAACATAGCCATGTTTATTTTAAAAAGTCTTCCAAAATGTTCCTGGCAACCTAGTGGCTCAAAAATAAGGCCACTGTGTATTTTAGATGGCAGGCATTTATTCTGCCTGCATATTTATGAGGAATGCAAATAAAAACCCATCTGAAATATCTGGCACCCAGGGCTGCAAATAATGCTTTCATAACTCTAGTAAGAATAAGCAAAGCAGAGCAGTAATTATTTGTGTTTAAACATCAGATCTGCTGAACTTTTCAGTTGAAAAATTCAAGTCCATAACCATAGGAATTCCCAAATTTGGTGTGCTGTGGCCTGGGACTGAGGCTGGTATTGCAGAGCACCCAAAGCAGAGGTGCAGCACCACAGTCCCAGGGTGTCAGGGGGTACATTTGTGCTTGGGCTGGACAGGAAGAGAGAGGTTTTTATTACATCTCACCTTGGGTCTCAGTGGAAGTGCCAAAACAGGGAGACTGGTCTCTGGGCTGACTTTCTTCCATGAGGATGGGGTTGGTGGTATTCCCTTATGCAGTCAGTGCTTAGATCAGAGTGTGCTCATAGACAACTGCAGAATTTTCTCATCTCCTTAAGATACACCCAGAAAGGATTTAATAAGGGTTTAGGCTCCAAAGGAGGCCCACGGTGCTTTGCCCTGCTCCTGTGTCCATTCCCAAGCCTGCAGAGATACATTACAGGTGAAATGCTGCTATTGAAACATTCTGCTTCTGTTCTCCAGGTAATTGCATTTTGTGATGTTGATGAAAAGAAAATAACAAAAGGATTCTACACTTATGAGGAATCTGAGGTGAGTTATAACCACTCTTGCATTCTTTATTGTGATCTAGAAGTGTCCTGGGGAATGTGATGAAGGAATTTGTCACTGATCTTGTATGTTGTGTAGCAGCTCATTTTGGTAAAGAGGCTGTGACAGAAGACTGGAGAGCTGGGACACTGGAATGCAAACTGGAGCCAGGACTGTCAGCTTCACACTCAGTGAAGTCAGTTTAGAAAAACAAAAATACTTACTCTGAAAGGATTCTGATGATAGGGTAGAACAGCCTTCACTGACAGGTTTGTCTTCTAAATGGGAGTAGAATTTGGTTTGTGGTAGATAATGGGAAGGAACCCTCAAAACTGAAAGTTTTCCAGCAAGTTATCTTGTGAATCAAATTACCCTGAGTTTGCCAGATCCTTGTACCTGTTGGGAGTGGGAAGGAGGGACAGGAGGGCTCCAGGAGGGCTCCTCCTCAGGTACAGCTTGTGCTTAGCCTGGAGCAGCTGTACAATTCTACGTGGGGAAAACACTGAGTGCTTTGAGCTGCATCAAAGCAATTGGGAGGCAGCATTTTGGCCTGGAATACTGAGGACTCACAGCCTAGCAGTTCAGTAATTCTGACTGACACGGATCCTGGGCATTTATCTTCCTAAAACAAACCCATGTTCTCAGATCAGTAGTAAAGAAGATTGTACTGCAACTGTTGTGAATCTTTGGAAAATCCTGCAGCTTGGATCAGTGGTGAAGTCCCAGTTGAGCATAAGCCCTTTAACAGCTCCCAGCAGGAGGGAAAGATCCTCCTCTCTCTCTGCTCTGATGCTGCCTGAGGGCACAGGAACTGATGCAGCTCACTAAAATGGCAAAAAATTAACAAAAAATAAAAGAGGGAACATAGTCTGTTATGGGACTGGCTATTGAAGCTGCGTACTTTGCCATCAGATCAAAGAGGGAATTGTTTGGGAAAGGGCTGGAAGTAGAATTTAGAGGTGAGGAGGAAGCAGTGGAGCAGTGAGACCTGCTCCTCTCAGCAGCAGAAAGCTCCAAATTCAGATTTGGTGTAACTTCACACAATTGCACTGAAATGTGATGGGCACTGGAACAACGTGCAGAGAATGAGCAAGGTCTCTTTAATATCATGGCTCAGCATATGTTTTTTCCCCTTTTAGAGTTTAGCAGCTCCTAAAACCAAGCTAGCAAGTAACTGAGTGCTTCTGTACCCCTTCTTCCTGCAGGAGAGACCAAAACCAAAAATTCCTGTGTGTCACTTCAGGGACGCGACTCCGCCCTTTGTGATCTGTGTGAAGCTGGTGAGTTCCAGCTTTGGCATTTGCTCCCTAGGAAAATGAGTTTCTATTTACTGGAAGTGAAGCTTTTTCCCTGAAGCTTTTGCTGTACAGTTGAATGGCTTTTTTATCAAACTGATTGTGCAGGAGCTGGATCTCTTGTAATTGCTTGCCCTATACCAAATATACCCCAATGAGCACATGCACTCAGCCCCCTTTGGGCCAAGTATTTTGCCCCATGTATGGCAAAGGCTTTGTTTTTAAAAGCCATTTTGTTTGGCCCTGCCAGTTCTAAAGCATCCTCTGTATCTGACTGTGGTAACTTATTTCAACTGGTTTAATTGCCCTGATAATATCATTAGAAGATGATAACCAGCAGTTCTTCTGCTGTTATAACACAGAAGCTTTAAAATAGCAAATACATTGCAGTGGTGAACACCAATAAAAACCCCTCTGACAGCAACTAAAACCTGCAGCTCCACACAACACTGACATTGTAACCTGTGCTGGATCTCTTCAGAGATAAATCAGCTGAATCTCCTCTCCTGTGGTACAGCCTGCTTTTAACTTGGCACTCCCCACCTCATGATCAACTCTGGGCTGTAAACCCAGACTGAGAGTGCCTTGGGGCATTATCCTGTACTGTTGGTTGATAAACTCTTGGATCAGCAAGTACTATTACAACTAATTTAATTTTTCATACTGCTTATAACAGTGGGTGGAAGTCCCCAGACAAAACATCTGTGCAACCTGTTCTAAAGCACATTTAATCTGTGAAGGCCTTACAATGAGACTATTATACAACATTTTGTCTGCAAACTCTGGTCTCTGACTTCAGCTGGGATTTCAGTCTATTTTTCCCCTCATACCACTGAGCATTTTCTTGTTTTTTGCTTATTCTTTACCAACCTAAGTTCATTACCATTTTCTGAAGAAGGAAGTGTGCTTTAAGGGGCTTTATTGACTTTTATTTTGCTGTTCACGGTAGGGGATTATTTTTCCTTTTGATACAGACAAAACCTGCATGTTTCTATGCAGCTCTAAGAGGGTGATTTTGGAGATTAGATGTGTTTATTAAGTGGGTTGTTTACAAGAAGTGACTCTGTACTTGGAGCAGCAGTGGCTCATTTATTTTTTCAGGCAGTTCCTCCCTTGTGAGCTCTGCCGTGGCTGTGGTACCAGAGCAAATCCTTCTGGAAGAAGCAGGCATCCTCTGATCTTTGCTCAGTTTGCATTTTATAATGGCTTCACTGACAGCTGGAGCTGGAATTCTGCTCTGTGTGTGTGAGTCTTTGCTGAAGAGAATGGAAGTGTGGCTTGAGCTGGTCAGAGCAGCATGGCCCTGCAGGGCCTCCTCACCCAAGGGTTTGTGCTCCGTGTTTGCCCTCGCTTAGAGGTAAAAGCAAAATGCTCAGAAATGCTGCATTGTGCCCTGGCTTGGCTTGGATTCCAATGGCTGGAAATGAAAGGGATTTTTATTTTTCTGTCACAGCAATTAAACTAGTTTGATTGTATAAAGTTTTCAGAAAATTTGTGGTTAGATCTATTGTACAGCCCTGCCTGGTTTTTCCTGGGCTCTGGGAATGAAAGATTTGTCTTTAACTCTCCCACTTAATTTAGCATCTGGTCTCCTATGTATTTTTTTTAACCCCTCTATAAAGCAGGTTATTTTTTCCAGCTCCTTCAATTCCAGTTTCAGTGGGACTCCATTCTGTAACTTCCCATCCTAAATATTCACAGTTAAAACTTCACCCTTGCTGTTCTTGCCCAACCACACAAACATGAGCAACTGCTTTCTCCCCCACCTGTGGTGTTGTCAGTGTTAATTTTGGGGGGTTTTCTGGTGACATTCCTTAAGATCAGTAATTAAGGATTCCAGGAAGACCCCAGTGCTCAGGAATGCTGAAGTTGCTGTTTTCTTAATGACATCACTGAGGTTGCTCATGGATCAAATGTACCCAGTTCCTGTCCTGATAACTTGACTGGGGCTCAAAAGGAAACACCTTTAACTCTGCAGAGCACTTCATCTGCTTGATGAAGGGCTTGTTTTATCAGCCAACTTAGTGCTCAAAATCCACCCAAACCACTTGTTTTGTCCAACTCACTCCCTTGGTCCATTTTCTGCCAATGTCTGAGTTGGCAAACACAGGAGCAGAGCTGAGCTGAGCAGCCCTGGTGAGCTCCAGAGCAGCACAGCAGAGTTGAGGACTTGTCCCAAATCCCCCCTACACTGATTTGAACACTAACTTTTCAACATAGACTGAATTTTTGAATAGAAACTTTCTTGAGCCTTGGTTTATTTGTTTAGTTCTGCAAATGGGACTATCTTCTGTGGCCTAAAGAATCAGTAACCCAAACCTGTTACAACCTGAAATGAGTTTGATCTCATTTTCTTGTTCTTCCCTTGCAGGACTTGACAGGTGGAGCCTTTGAAACAAACCTGGACATGCTGAACCTGAAGGAAGGGATGGATTATTATCACTTTAACTAAAACAAGGTGAGGCAGGGCTACTGCAGTGTGCTGCTCTCTGTGGATCTGGGTGCAGGAAGTCGGAATTCTTCAGAGGTTTAGAACTTTTTTAGAGCTTTGTTAATTTAATCTTTGGGCTGAGTAATCCCTTTGTAAGGGAGGTCACAGTTACATCAGGGTAATGCTGTGTGCTGGGTTTTACTGTTGCACATCACTCAGTTTGACTGGTGAATGGTGTTTGTAATTTAAGCACCCACCAAGCCCAGCCCCTTGGGTTACCCAGGGCAGCCTCAGACCTGCCCCAGGCCAAGCCTGAAGCACTGCAAGTGCAGAGTCCTGTGTCACACACTGCTGCAGCCCTCAGCCCCTCCCTGCTCCCAGGGAGCTGCTGGTGTTTCCCAGGGCTCTGCAGAGGCCAGGCTGCTTCAGAGGGAGCATCCTCAGCTGTGGGGCTGTGTGAGCAGCACAGCTGTGTCTGTGCAGCACTGGCAGCCAGGAGAGCCCATGGGCAGCTCCTCACCATTTCCACTGCACCTGCCCTCGCTGGAATACTCAGGCTGTGCCAGCACAGCTTGTGCTGTTCTTGCAGCAGGGACCTACAGGTGACCTACAGAATGTTCTGGAATGTTCCCTTTGAGTGGCAGTGCAGCAGCACAGGGGCTGTAGGGGAAGGAGCTTTTCCTCCTGGGTGTGTGCAGCACATGGCCAATATCAGCTCTGCTCACTGGGAGTTCAGAACCACTTGATCAACAGTCAGTGAAGAACCCTGAGCTCCACTAATTCCAGCTGCCAGTCCAGCTTGCAAGAATCTTTAAGAAGTATTGAATAATCTCATTTATAGTTACCTTCTTCAAAAGTAAACAGAATCTGAGCCAGCCAGGTGGGAGTGTTGGAAGTGAACACCTGCAGTTTGCAGCATTTACCTCACAGAGAACCTGACTTGGTTTCAGCTTCTCTACCTGAATTTTTCCTTCCTTCAAATTTGTAGAGATGTGTCTGTATACACACATGACCACTGTTCAAGCATTGGGATAGTGGGATTTAATTAATAATAGTGTAATTACAATATGATGTACTTACATGATGCCTCTGACCTCCCCATCACTAAAGATCAATTTTGGAGCTGTTTCATTTTGTAGGGGGTAAGAAATGAGCTGCATTCCTGGCAGCTGCTTGAAGAACAGACTTGCCTTCTTCAAAACTGAGTTTACCACAAAAACAATTTGTCTGAATTAGTTACATAAAGAGCTGTTATGAGAGGCTTTGACATCAGCTGAAGTGAAACCTGGGGTTTCTGTTTGACTATGACATAGGAATGACAGATTTTTTTCACAGGGACATTTGATGCTTGGGATGATTTCAGTATCACTGAGTGTTGCCATTCTCACCTCTGAAAAATACATCATGAAGAGACTAGTGCAGCAGGTCAGGTTTAATTCTTGGTGTGTGTACAAGCACAGGCTCCATTCAGTCAGGGAAGTACAAACCACTGACACCAAACCACACAGGTCAGTGTGACATAGAGCATGACAAGAACCTGCCAGACAGCAACATTAAAAACTGAAAAGAAGGAATTTTGGTTGTCTTCCTGTGGCACTTCTTTGCTTTCAGACAGGCTCTGCCTCTCCTGTCCAGCAGTGCAGTCCTCAGCTCTGCTGAGATCCAGCATGTGGGGATGCCACGGCTCAGCCTCTTCCCATCCTGGCAGCACAGGACCCAGGAGCTCCAGGACAGCCCAGCAGCCAGGGCCTGCCCTTCCTCATGCTGAACTCTGCCAGAGAGAAAGGAAAAGGTCACAGGGAGCAGGCATGGCTGTCCTGGCACTGTCCCAGCCATGTAATTAACTAACCTGAACAGAAAAGAAAATACAAAGCTGTAATATTTAACACCACGGTTTGAACTACCCTCCAGCAAGTTTTATCAACAAAATTTAAAGGAGTAGCAAGTGTTTATTTCAGCTGAAGACACCTTCATTCACATTTTTAGACTGTCATGCTTGGCCTCCTCTCTTGCTTCTCCCACTTGTGCTGAGCTGAGTGCTGGGCACTGCTGGGAGCAGCCCTGGGGACAAGGGGACAGCTGGGACAGCCCCTCCTCTTTAGTGGCACCGTGAGCTGCAGGCCCAGCCCTGTGCCCAAAGTTACTCTGACTGCTCATGTTCAGGGCAGCAAGAGGTAAAGTTCCCAACTTTAGCACAAAACATCCAGATCCCACCTGTACCTGGATGTGTATTTGGATATTTCTTATTATTTTGTTTATCCCAGAGACAGTTTTCTCTTGAGGTATCAGTCTTCTCTCAGCCTTAATAATTAAGGATTAAAATAAGGAGTTTTTCTGAGATCAGAGAGTTCATCTTGTAAGATCTCTTATTTTGAGCATAACCTTTCTATTACTTGATTAGAAAACCTTTAGAAGCAATACTCAGGTCAATTTTTGTTCTAAAAACAACTCCTTGTCTGGGCAGGAGGTTCAGATTCTTGTTTTCCAGAATTATAAAAATATTAGCTGAGGTTTCTTAAAATTGTACTAAAAGCAGATGGTAAAAACTGGAAAATGAGTGAAGAAAGTGTATGAGGCAGCAGGAGGTCTTTGAAGGGTATTCATAGTGTCTTAAGTATGAATCTTTAAAGAAAGATAAATATTTACATATACACAGTAACACATTCTTTAAAACACTAAAAACCTCTTCTAGAACCCCTACTAAAGCAGAAAGTTTTGTGCTTCTGAAATACTGAGCTGGGTGGGCACGTCCAAAATAGCTAAAAATATACATTACATATATATACACACACACACACAGAGATATACACTTTATGGTTTTGTGTGCTATCGTCAACAGAGGCAGTGCTGCAATCCTGTGGTTTGCACACCACCTCATGTCATCATCCTGCTGTTGAAACTGAGAAGTTCCTGTCTCTTCCCTTTCCCCAGGAAGGGCAGAGGAGCAGTGGCTGCACATCTGTGTCTGGAATGTGGCGCTGCCAGCCTGGAATGCTCTCTGGAATGAGGCTGGAAGGGCCTCAGGCAGCAGCCCCAGCCACCCCACGTGTTCTGCAGCTGGCTGGGAACATCCTCAGGGACACCTCCGTGGAGAAAGCACCCCCTGGAGCACGTTCCCACCTCACCTTGGGCACCAGCTGGGGTCTGGGCACTTTCATGAGGTCACAGAGGCAGTTGCGTCGCTCCCTCACCGCGGGCAGCTCCGCTTCCCTGGGAGAGCAGAGGTTCCCAGTTAATTCAGACACAGCCATACAACTGCCTAAGGGACCCAGCCACCCCTGCAGCACACGGCTCTGTCCTTTCATGCACATTTCAAATGGCAGCAGTTTTTGCTGTGTCACATTTGCAGACTAATGGACCATTTCTGTACCACTCTAAGTCAGATAAACCACAAATGCATACCAGGTGTGCCACAGGCAACCAGTGGCTAACAAAATGTCCAAGTCTACTCTCTTACAGTGTTTTATATTTAAAAACCTCACTTATTTGTATAACTCTTTTGATCAGAACTCAATTTATTCTCTAAAGTTATGGGATTTGGAGAAGACTCTCCCATCCCCTCTACAGAGAAAAACCAAAAAAGGGCGAGTTGGAAATAACCTCAACCTTTTTTCACACCTTGGACAATTTGTCTTATTTACTACTAGGAACTTTCCTGTAGCTAAACAAAGTGTATTATTTATAGAGTTTTTTGTGTAAACTCTGCATGACACAATTGTATGATAAAGCCTCTGGAGTCCCAACAAGGAAAATATGTGTATTAGAGTAATTACCATATTCCTTCAAATTCTCATTTGGCCTCCTGCTGCCAATACTTAGGGTAATTCAGAATTTAGACTGATTATTTTAGCACTGGGAGAACTTGAGGAAAACAAGCAGCTCACTGTGACACTCAGCAACAACTTTAAATCTCTTTTTCTGTAAACAGCTCAAACTACCAAGATAAAACAATTAAGTTTTGAGTAAACAAGCTCTTTGTCTTTCATCTCAGAGCAATGGCCACAGTGCAGCAGGGTACTCAGGGCTTGCTCCAAGCCACAATAAGCCAGGCACACCCTAAAAATGACAGGGTAAAAACAGAATATTCATTTTTCTGGGGAAGTGTTTTGCTTTGATTTAGGAACCCAGTTGTTTATGAGCAGAGCTGAACTGCCACAGCTTTTCCTGTACCACTGTGAGTGCTGGCCCTGGAACCAGCCCTTGCTGACAGCACTCAGCTCATCCTGCTGCAGTGGCAGCTAACAAATTCCTTCTGCAATTCCTGAGCAAGCTGCTCTTAAATGCAGGTTTCCTAGTGGAGCTCTGAGTCACACCCAACACAATCCTAAACTTCCACCTGCAGTTAAACAAGGAATTGTAACCACAGGCAGAACTGCTGCCAACCACCCTTCAAACCTGAGACTCTTGTTCTAATTTTGCACTGGAAATTTCAGAAAAAGAGCAGCAGCCACCCCTCCTAATGACAAACTCAGCTTTCTTTTCACAATATATAAAGTTCTTTAAGCTCCAGCACAGAAATAAACTGGAAACTACATGAAAGTCAAACAGTGTAACATGCAGTCTGCAACTCTGTCATCCACCCTCAAGGTGTATTTGTTCTTTGAGCTTGTCTGGGATAAATTTATTTCCATGAAATGTCAATGAAGATAAAAAGCATTTAATATAATGACTAAATAAATTATATATTTTTCTATATCTGTCTGTTCTCTGTGACTGCTGTTTGGGGCAGCAGCCCCATGGCCCAGGTCTGTGACAAGGAAAAATGTTTAACAAGGTAGCAAAACAAATAAGCTAATTATTATCTTAATATTCTGTATTTTCTCAAATCTCCCAGGCATGCAGCCTTTCATCAATGTGCCCAGGTGATGGTAATGCCCAATGCTAGAATTTGTAGAAAGGGGAAAATCCAGTGCCAAAATGCTGGTTCCCTGCTCCTGTCACTGCAGAGGGGCTCATGGAATGATTCCTTTGCTCCAAAGGTCACTGGATCTTGCTCATGAAGAACAGGACCCTCTTCCCCTGCCCCTGGAAGAAGGTAACAGTACAGGTAAGAGTAGGGAAAAAAATGAATTACATTCTATGAAGTGGTTGTTTAATTCATGCCATCCTATGCCTGGGAAACATCTAAACTGCTCCAATTCCAAATCTCTGCTTGAATACAACGCTTGTAGCATGTTGAGTAATTACATTTCATGGGAGATTTGAGCTGTTCTGCTAATTCTGTTGTTTTCCAGCTTGCAGAGATCCTTCCTTTCCCCAAATCCTGCCAGCGCTCATAAATGCCAAGAAACTGTCTGTACAGTTGAAGTTTGACTGTTTGCACAGCCCAGTCTCTGGTTCATGGAAAACTTCCAAGATTTCCTCCCTTTTTATGTTGTTACAAAAATATGGGTATTTTACTTTATCTAATGGTGATTTTATACATCCCCCTTCCAGAGGGCCAGTATCCTGGAGAGCTCTTTAGAACAGAGGAATTCCTTGCAGCAGCACTTCCACGGCCTGGGAGCAGTAAAGAGCTGAACCTACGCCACCCCTCCCTGCAGCTTCCTGCCCCGGCTTTGCAGGGCACTGATGTTGCTAGCTGCAGGGCTCAGGGCTTGTTCTGGGGCAGCACTGCACGCACCAGTTGGTGTCACTGAGGATGGCCATGGCCTGCTCCACGACAGCCGGGTCCACCACATCGCTGTAGGTGAGCAGCATCTCGTACACCTGGCTGGCCGTCGTCTTGCGCACCTGCGGGGGGACAGGGACAGGGGCAGGGGCAGAGAGAGGGACAGGGGCAGAGAGAGGGACAGGGGCAGAGAGAGGGACAGGGGCAGAGAGAGGGACAGGGGCAGAGAGAGGGACAGGGGCAGAGAGAGGGACAGGGACAGGGGCAGGGACAGGGGCAGGGACAGAGACAGGGGCAGGGGCAGGGCCACAGCTGCTGGGCTGCAAGGGACCCACAGGGACCATCCAGTCCAGCTCCTGGCCCTGCACAGACCATCCCCACGAGTCACACCTTGTGCATCCCTGTCCAAAGCAGCCTCGGGGCTGTGCCCATTCCCTGGGGAGCCTGGGCAGTGCCCAGCACCTTTTGGGGGAAGAACCTTTTCTTGAAATCCAAGTCAAACCCTCCCTGACACAAATTCAGGCCATTCCCCAAGTCCTGTCACTGGTTACCACAGAGCAGAGACCAGTGTCTGCCCCTCCTCTGCTCCTCTTTTTCCTCTCATGAGGAAGCTGCAGCTGCAGTGAGGTTTCCCCTCAGTCTCCTGCAGCTGAACACACCCAGTGCCCTCAGCTGCTCCTCACAGCTTCCCCTCAAGGCCCTTCCCGTCCTCGTGGCCTCCTCTGGGTGCTCTGATCCATAGGGAAGAGCCCAGAGCTGCTCCTGGTGCTGGTCCCTCACGCTGGCTGCTGCCACGTCATGGTGGACACCGAGTGCACTCCTGCCTCTGACAGGGATTTCCTGCAGGAAGGGCCCTCATGTCTGCACCTCAGGGGATTTCATCTCAGCCCCTCATGGAATTCCTGCTCCTACACTCGGTGCAGTATTTCCCATTTCAAAGGCCACTCCTCTGTCCCTCACAGGGAAGGAATTCAAACATGTGAGCCTGGCCCAACTAGAAAGGGCCCAGCTTTGCCAAAGGAAGGCAAAGGAATTGCAGAGTTATTTCTGGACTCAAATCACATTGACCCAATTTGATCACAAATGTGTTTTGTAGAAACAAAACACATTTGTGATGTAAAAAACCAATAAACCACTGAACTGAAACGATCTCTCTCCATTTCTTACATTGTGTCCCTGCTGCAAAAGATTCCTCACGGAGCAAGTACACACAACGTGGAAATGGAAGAGAATGCTGGAGTACCAAACCTTGCAGAGTCAGGGCTCCCAGGTTTGTGCAATGAAAAAAAAAACCTAACCCCAAGCCTTCCTAAGTCAACACAGATTTTAAAAGACTAAAGTAATATAATCATACATTTGATCTCTCGTACATACTCAGATTTTTGTGTCCTGTTAGTTATAGGAAAAAGGTAAAAAGTCTGCTAAACCTTCCTGCACTGCACCGCTTTTGTCACACTTGACAAAAAATGTTTATTTTTCTTGAACCAGCCCTACTCCAGTGTTGCTACTCTCAGAGATGTCACAGAACTGAGAGTAACCTGTCTGGTTGGAGCTTTCAGCACTAATGGTGAACAGGTCTTCCCAGAAACAAATGGCTGAGGCACCTGCACTGCTCCCAGTTTAACCAGTAAGGCCAGGAGGTGGAAGGGCAGCACGTGTGGCACAGCCAGGTACATGGCAAGCAGCCAGCAGCCTGTGCCAGGGAGCAGCACTGCAGAGAGAGATCCTTGACAAATAAAGCCTGTTCTATATATTAATACCTGCTAAAGAAAATGCTGCTTTAATATACTTTGAATTATTTTTCATTTGTAAAGTATTGTAAAGAATAGAGCTGATAATGTGCAAAGTCTTCAGTACTTACTATAGGAAAGGGATGGCAAAGGAGGAGAAACAACTGGAAGAAAACTTTCTCTCTCATGTCTCCTTGGAATTGAATCAGGCCACAAAATCTAGAAAATACCAGAAAAAAAAAGATCTTGTGTTAGCACTGCACAAGCACATTTTGAGGACTAGGATGAGGATGGACGTTGGGAAAAAGGCAGGGAGGGGAAGCTGTGCTCTCTACAGAGAAAAAGCAAATTATTCCCTTTAAGCATCTCAAGGACTATAAAAATTTTAGAACTTCAGCTTTATCAGATCATATGTTTCAACCATCCAGAACTATGAGACTCTCACAAACTTCAATCACATGTATCTGTGTGTATTTTCCATTTAAATTCCACGTGAACCAGACCTGTTCCATCTGGCCAGTTAAACATTCTTCCCTTTCTGGGAGAGAGGATTGGTTTCATTAACTCACACTCCTATGCTGGAGCGAAGCTTCCGGATGTCTTTGGACCTTCTGATCTCTTCTTTACAGAGGGTGAACAACTTCACTGGGAAGGGATGGCTGAAAATGGGAAAGGGAAAAAGATGAGCAGTAGTTTTCAGTAGAATTTCAAAGACATTTCATGATGGTCAGGATGCCAAACTAACATTCCAAGGCAAGACACACTGCAGGGTGGTTTGTGCTTCCCACCCCCAGCAGCTCAGGAGAGTTTGGCCCACATTCCTGGGCCTTTAGTTTTTTAACAAGAGAGGGAAGAAATTATGATTAATTATTTACATTGCTATTATCTGTGTGCTGAGGAGTGAACTCCTTTTAGCCAAACAGATTGAGTCCATGCAGGATAAGTGGCTTGCCATGGCTTGTGTTTAAACAGTGTGGAATGATCAGAAATACTATGTCAGGAATTACATTATCCTATAGCCAAATAACAGTGATTTAGTCTGTGTATCATCATGGTCATTCCCTAAGGTCTCCAACCAAACTTTACATAAAAGGGGGTGAATGTTGTTCTTAACTGCTCCACCATTTCACAGCCCAAATTCCTTCAGTGATTCCAGACAACGTAATTAACACAGGGCTCACACTTCTATTACGTGTACAGGCCATGAAGCCATCTTTAAATATATTTAGCAAATTCCTTTCTTTTTCCACACAGTCTGGGAAACGTGATTCTCACAGCTCTTTCCCAGACACTCGTACAAACACAAGTACTGTTAGTTATTCCAAGGATCTATTAAAGAGAAGGAAAGAGGGACTAATGCTTTTATTTCAGTTCAAATTATTTAATCTTTTACTTGCCACACTCAAGGCTGAAGTGCCATAGATGCAAAAGAAACTATTTCATATTTGTCTAGAGAACACAATAACTTCTAGTCTGTGTATTTTGGAAACCTCACTGCATTGTGTATGGAAAGCAGAAAGCAAAAATAGTAACATTCATTCTCTGCTACCACAATTCAAAGCTGTGGATAAAAACTACTGAAGAAAGCTGGGTACTGTCATCTGTTGAAGGGCAGAACATTTAAAATAAGATGTTTATAGGAGTGCCAAGATGTTTTGTTAAGGTAACATGCCTTGTTCTGTAGCGTTTTCCAGACTAGAATTAGTTGGTTTGTAATGACTTCTAAAAAATTCGTAACAAAATCCTGGCATGTACTGGCAAATAGTGACCTGTTTAAAAAAACTGACCAACAAACCATGGTAAATCAAGGTAAAGAATTCTACACATGGGAACAACAGACATCTGCACGAACGAGTCCGTCTGTGTCCACGGGCATGGATGTGTCTGGTTGGTGAGGAAGAGCTCTCTGAAAGTTGAGCTATGTTTTCTCCTACTTTGGTGGACTTTCTCCTCCTCCCACCCCAATTACACGTAGACCCTGTGCAGAGAGCTAATTACAATCCCTGCAGTGTGTGCCTGGCTCTCAGCACAGGCCAGGCAATACAGTGAATTAGGTGAGATTTAAGCTGCTTGAACAACAGGGACATCACCGGGATGGGGAGCAGCAAAAAGACCAATTGGAACAAGAGCATCTGGAATAAATTTAAAACATGGAACCTCATGAGCAGCATTTTGTGTTTAAAACAGATGCATTTTCCTTTCTGTTGGTTGCCAATTCTACATTTGCAATAACCAAACCTAACCTGTGAGTGATCTCAAATGACTCAAATAACTTGGCCTCCGTAAAGGAAATTGAGAAAATTCCTTCTCCTGTGTGGGCACTGTGCCAGCAGGAACAGCATCAGCACTGGGGAGAAGGGATCAGTCTGAAGTTCTTTGCATTCTGTGAACTGGGCACTGGTGGCACTGCCAGAGGTGCTGGAGTCCCTGCTCCAGGTGAGCTGGGGCTCAGCAGGACACTGCCACAGCCACTGCCAGCTCTCTGCTGCATGGCTGTTTATGCAGGAGCAGTAAAATTGCTAAAAAAACAATCCACAGGAGCGTAGATACATGGAAATTATCAGCTGGAGATCAATGGGGACACAGACTTTCTTAAAGCACTGCAAGATCACCAGAAAAGACCTGACAGAACAGAATATACGGGTGCTTCTGTTGGATGTGCAAACTACATACATGTTAGAGAGAGAAATGTCACCTCTACCCAGAGAGCACTAGATCCTGAATTGTCATTCCAAGGCTGTTCTGTTTACATGGCACTGAGCATTAGACCCATCTTACCACAGGTCTCAGGAGCCAGCAATCCACAGGGCTCTGGGCAGCCCCAGCAGTGCTGGGGACCCCTGACCCACTGCAGCAGCAGCAGGGCCCTGCAGCTGTGACCAGTGACACTCCAGTGCCAGCTCTGCCAGTGGCCTCAGTCCCCTCTCCTTTGTCCTCCCTGTCCCTGAGGGTGCCAGCAGCAGCAGGGAGCTGGCAGGCACCTGTGTGCTTTAAGAGCAGCCCCTGGTGAGTTCACAGCAGCCCACTGTGCTGTGTTTTACTGAGAGCTCTGTCCCCAGCCGCCCCCAACCCACAAACACCCCCTGCACTGACACAAGAGCAGCTCCACAAACTCTGGGATGGAACCAGGAGGGTTTGGGCTGTGTGACCACAGAGCTGAGGGCTCTGCTGCCCTGTTTGCTGGGAGCAGCAGGTCAGTGAATCTGCAGCAGCACTTCAGCCCAGCAGCCACTTGCCAGGAGAAACCCACTGCCCTCCCTTCCCTTCCTACTTTGGCACAACTTGTGAGACTGAGGAGACCCCTCAAGCCGAGTGGGAGAGGGGCACTTCTCAGCCAGAGCAGTTCTCAGTGCCATTCATTGTGCAGAACAAACCACTCCTGTCAGCACGAGGGAGGGGGAACCTCTGGTGCTGGACAAGCAGGTTTATGTCACCTGGGACAGGTAGGAAATAACAGCCTGGAACATGCCTAACAGCTGTTCTTTCCCCTAAGCCAA
This sequence comes from Phainopepla nitens, assembly GCA_013400175.1. Classification (NCBI taxonomy): domain Eukaryota; kingdom Metazoa; phylum Chordata; class Aves; order Passeriformes; family Bombycillidae; genus Phainopepla; species Phainopepla nitens. Next base: position 127,851 of record VXBQ01002760.1, read on the forward strand.
GCACAACAGAGCAGCCAGTTCCGAAAGCCTTTTGCTGACACTAAAGCTGATTCATTTCCAACCCCACAGGACAGGTATTTACCCCACACTCCCCATCCCTGCTGGCCAGTTCCACACTTGGTAAATCCAACTCTCGTGAGCACAAGTATCCAAACCATGACTGTGGAGCAGGAACACCCAGGACTCACTTGTCCTTTTGCACAGAGATCAAACACCAACCACAGTTTCCTGAACACTGAGATTCAGCTGCAGACCCCACCAGAAATGTTGAATTTTATATTCTAAACTGTACGAGCTGTAGGGTGAGAAAAGGCAGGAGGATGCCTGGTGGCTTCCACCTGTGCAAGGCAGGAGTGACACCCTGTGGCAACTGGTTTTAACTGGAGCACTCAGGAGGGTCAAACTGGTGCTGCTCCTAATCCTGGTTAAATTAAGCACTGTTGCATATTACCCCCTCTGGACTGTGGATGTTTTATTAGAAAACAAATGTGTGGGAGAGTGCACAGTTCCATTTCAAACGTCAAAATGCATTTGCAAACACTTTCTTACCATGCAACAGCTGCCTATTTGGCAGCTGGTTTAGGTAAAATCCTGATGCCAGACATCCTACATGCCAATGCCCTTGCTAAAACTCCATTCAGCACAACATGGTAAAGAAATAATGAGGGAAGGAAATGAAACAGGAGCTGAACATCCCAAGGAAAAGACAAGCATGTATCTCATGGATCTCAGCTTGTATTTCAGGCACACTCTACATAAAACCACCTGACACTGCAGGCACATGTGGCCTTTCCATGCCACCAAGCAGTGCCTCCATTTTCCCACCCACCCTCTGATGTTCTTACACATTATCCTTTTCTGAACTGTGGAAAGGGAGTAAATGGTTCCATTCCAGAGATCAGACCCAAAGTCAAACTTTTCTGCTCAAAAAGGTGTAGGTGGCATCCAGCAGCAGGGGCAGGCAGGCAGGCCTTGGAGCCAGGATCAGTGGATCCATCCCTAACTACACCCAAAGGACTTACCAGAGTAACAAAATGCTAACATTGCATAAAATGGAATTTTCACGTGTTGATCCGCACACAGAGCATGGCAGAGCCCTGGGTATTCACCTGGCTCCCTGTGGAGTACCCACAGTAACTCACCCATGGTCAACTCTGCACCAGGAGGCACCTCATTCCCAAAATCTGACACATGCAGGAACTAAACTCCATCTTTTAACTGTCTTCCAACTCCCCCCTGCTCTGCCCTTCCTGGGCTCTGTATGGTAACAGGTTCTGCACTCCAGGCCAGCATTTCACACCTTTGACATGAGCATGATCCACTTGGCTGCTCCATTATTAATCTTCTTTTTTGGTTTCATCATCAAACTGCAGGCAAATGCATCTGGATCAGCTTCAAAATCTTTCCCCCCATAATAGCCCTGGATTTTATTTCAGGTCTTTTACACAAAGCATCACAATGGCACCACAGGGTGGAGTCTGACTCACTCACAGCAAAGGCATTGCTGCTGAAACTTGGTTTCTGTTTAGTGACCTGGGAGACAAGACTTTGACTGGAATTTTCACCCAAAATCTCTCACCTTTCCCAGCAGGGATGACTGGAACCTTTGTGGAAGACCCAGATCACTGGCACAATTACCAAACAGAACAAGTAATATTCACTCCATCTGTCTTTGACTCACTTTAAATTCCCATTCAAACAGGGACTGCCAAATGCAATTTAAGAAATATTATCTAAAAAACCACACTTCAAGACAAGAGTGGGCTTAAAACTTCCAGAATGATAAAGGCTTTTCAGATTTATCTGCTGTGAGCAATTCTTGAATCAACAAGTTTCCAATCCAGTATCTGTGCTTGCAGGACTTGTGTTGTACAATTCTGTAAATACCTGCAGACGTGCCAAGATGCTGCCTGGGAGAGCTTGTAGAATAGATTTTAGTATTACTGCAATTAAAATTATTCTATTCTGAAACATCTGCAAAACCCCATGATTTCACTTTGGACAATCTCACTCACATTTTATCCTTTTCTGAACTGAACACTTTCCACAAGACTGAGCTCAGGGTGGAAGAGCTGGGACATGCCTTTTTTATTATTCTTATTAGAATCTTAATCATCATCTTTGGAGATATTCACATTAACCAAAGCAGTGGGACTGGGGGAGCCACAGCTTGCAGGCACAGAGGGCTCTGCAGCACCCCTCAGGGACACTGCCAGTGCTCAAGGCTCCCAGTACAGCAAGGAATGTGCTCCAAGCAGCAGGGATTTGGGAGCTGGAAAATGAAAGAATGGATCTGGTCCAAGAATGCCAGGTGAAACATGCAAATTGCACCTGATTCATGTCCTGCCTGTCAAACAATGAACAAGTAACAAACCTCTACAGCGACACAAGTCAAGGATTTTATCAAGACCCTTGAAGGCTTTGTCCCACTTTAGGAAAGTTAAAGCACTGCAGTATAGACTCACACCTGGAGGCCTGTGCACCCCCCAGAGCAACCCCCAGCAGCAGCCAGGGCAAGACTGAAGAGCCCTGTTGCACAGTGGGAAATAAACCAAAGAGACTTTAAGAAAATAAACCAAATAATAAAATAAATAATAAATAATAAAATAAATAAATAAACCAAATAATAAACTAAACCAAATAAACCAAATAATAAACTAAATAAACCAAAAAGACTTCCAGCAACTCACTTCTCTTGCTCAGTGAACATATCAAAACAGCCATTTGCCAGCATCTGGTCCAGCATTGTCAGCAGAGGCACAGACACCCTGAGGAAAGAAAATGATTCAACAAGGTAAATACACTTCTTGACATACAGATATATACTATTTTTAATCAGAAGCAAAGAAAGAAACTTCCTACATCCTTACACATAGGCAAATGAGAACTCTGATTTACACAGAGGAGGGTTGCTCAGAACCTTGTGTGTGTTGGCTGAACAGGGACATTCCCTCCCAGCCAAAAGGAAAAAAACCTAATTAACAACACATCTGCTTTACATTTGCAGGGTCCTGAAAACGCAATTGACAGTACTAAAAAATATTAATCTGTTTTCTAGGATATAAACAATATATTCCACAGACTGTATCAGAGTTACAGCACCAAATGAACCAACACTTATCAGCTGGGATAACCATGGCCATGTTTTCAACACTTGAGACAAGAAAAAAAATAAAAATACAATAGTGAGAGAACAAGGGGGAATAGCTTCAAACTGAAAAAGAGTAGGTTTAGATGGGATATTGGGAAGAAATTCTTCCCTGTGAGGGTGGGCAGGCCCTGGCACAGGGTGCCCAGAGCAGCTGGTGCTGCCCCTGGATCCCTGGCAGTGCCCAAGGCCAGGCTGGATGGGGCTTGGAGCAGCCTGGGACAGTGGGAGGTGTCCCTGCCCTTGACAGGGGATTGGAATGGGATAAGATCCCTGCAACCCAAACCATTCTATGATTTTAAAACTTGAATATTCAAAATACTTTGCCATCGCACCTTGGTTATGTATTTTACCACAGGTCCTGCTGTACCAAACAGCTCTGTGAAAGCAAATGCACGTGCCCTGGGCATTCACTAGATGTGCCACACACCTGACTTACAGCAGCTTCTAAAGGGAAAGAAGCCAGGGACAACCATTACCGGTCATTGCACAGGTTGTCCTCAAAGACCTTCAGCAGCGTCTCACAAAAACTCTCCAAAGCACTGGGGTCACTCTGGATTTTCTTCATGTAGTCAAACAGGCTCTGGGCAGAGTATCTGAGCTGCAAGAGAAGGGACCTCCAGTGAAGGACAGGGTAAAGGCACTGCCACACACAAACAGGGTGCAGGACTGCCCTGTCCCTCCCAGCTGCACTGGGAACTCCTCCAGCAGCAGCCACGTGCACGAATCAGTAACAACACCCAGCAGGACCATGGCTGCTCTACCTGCACTAACCCATTTTCAAGGAAAGTTGGGGTTTTTTTTCCATGTAAAGGCTCTTTTTTTTTTTTCTCTCAAAATAAAGCATCCTCAAACCACTATGATTATCTTGCTTCACTTCAGATAATAACACTGTTACGACTCTGAAGGCGAAGGAGCACACCAGGACTTCACCAAGCAGTATTTATTAAACAGCTGATGGAACTGAACCATGCAGACAAGCTCTTGGGCCACACAAACCACCAGCAAAATCAGGTTCAAAATTATACACAACTCAGAAAGAAATACTGACAGTTGATTGAAGTGCATTAAGCTGATCAGCAGCTTTGCAAGAGCAGGGGTCAGTGCTGCTGCTCAAGGCTCAGCTGGACACAGTCCATGGGCTCACACTGGCCATGAACCATCACAGGCTGCAGCATCACTCAACAGCTCTCCACAGTTTAGATGGGATATTGGGAAGGAATTCTTCCCTGTGAGAGTGGGGAGGCCCTGGCACAGGGTGCCCAGGGAAGCTTTGGATCCCCTGAGGTGTCCAAGGCCAGGCTGGACAGGGCTTGGAGCAACCTGGGACAGTGGAAGGTGTCCCTGCCATGGCAGAGGGTGGAATAGGATGAGTTTTAGTCCCTTCCAGCCCAAACCACTCCCTGATTCCATGATCTCCAGGAGCCACTGTGCTTGCCAGGCCAGCTGCTCCCTCGTGGACCTGCTGTGTGGGAGGGGAGCAGGCACAGCCTCTGTGGGAATCCCCTTCTCCTCAGAGGCCTGACCATTTTATCAAGGAAAGAAAATGAAATATTGGATGAGGATGAGAAACGTCACAAGGGTCTTCCCAAAAGCAAATGAGAGGAATCTCTATTTAAACATTTTGTTTATCTAACAAAGCTCCTATCAGCAACATTTATGTGTGCATCAGTATCCAAGAACAAGAAGCATTTTAGCCTTGGCTCAAAACTCTGAACTGTCTTCCCAAAGCTTTAGCCTGCAAACAGCACAGTCTGCAGCCTTAACACTTTGATCTGCACTGAAACATCCTGGGCAACACAGGAGCAGAAGTATTTCTTTAAAAAGGTCAAGCAATTTGGAGAAATTATTCAGCTATTCTGAGTTTTAGAATGACAGCCATATCTCAGTAAAATCTGTACAAGGCAGCCTCACTGAACTGAACCCAGTGTGGTGTTTCACACTCCAAAAGCAGCACTGTGTGTGTCCCAGTGTGCCCAGTATAAACTTGCTCCTGACACTGAAAGATTGCCACACGATATACAATTGTAAGAGAGGTTTCCTGAAAAATTGAAAACCTGCTTAATTATTATATACTACCCTTTAAAACAATCTGTGCTTTTAAGACTATTATAAACAAAGAAGAAATATTTTGTCTTAACACCTTGCAAGAGGAGAGATCAACAACAAGCAGAAGTCCCATCTCAGAAAAAAAATTTTAGGTGGTGTCATTTTCTCTCCTATTTCTTTTGTCTCTTAAACTACCTCAGAGATCTCACATCTTTTGTTTTGGTTTTTTTTTTTTTGAAGGAAGGTGGATGACTCAGTGCTTTCTCTGCAGATCCCAATGACTTGAAAAGGCAAGAAAGGGCATGAAAGTAAAGGCCAACAAGCACTGTTCCAGGTGGGTGCTCCAGAGCTGTGCCAAACCAAGGCAGAGTAGTAGGATATGAGAAACACTGGAGGATGAGGACAGAACAAGTAATTAAACAATACAAAAGTACAGGTGTGGATAATCCATCATGTAACTGCTTGGGAGATTGAAAAATGGGGCATTTTCCCAATACTAGCAGAAACTCCAGCGTAACAACATGACATGAACAGGTTAAATCCTCATTTCCTCCTCAGGTGAACTCCTTTCGTCCCAGCCTCAGTATCTGAGCTGTGATTTTAACTGCTCCTGAGTATTTGCAGAGAAGAATATTTCCAAATGTCTTCCTCATCTATGCAGAACACAAATTCACACTACATCAAATGTGTGACATTTACCTTTCCCTGGGGTTCCACAAAGACTGGGAAAGGAAATTAGGAGGTTAATGGGCTGGAACTGGGACAACTTTGGCTAGGAATTTAAGAGGAGGCTTGAGAATGACCTTGTTCTTCCCAAACAGCAAAACCAGGCTTTGCCAAGGTGTGAGTCCCCCCACGCTGCAGCCAGGAGCAGATCCTGCAGTGACAGGAGCTCCAGCAGAGAGCAGTGCTCAAAGGCATTGTTCACCTGATGACAGAATTCATCTCCTGAAGATTTTACCTCCTGAACCAGGGCACAAGTGTGAGGAAGTGCTGCTCCAGCAAGCAGAGAGGCACTTGCAGCTTTGGGCAGGTGCCTGGCGTGGTTTCTACACAAACCTTCAACAAACTGCTCCCAGTCAGCTTTGTACAACAGAGGTACAGCACTTCTAAAACCAGTTCTGAGGCAACAGGTGGGACTGATATGGTCAAAAAGAATTAGCTTAGGCACCCAGTTTGTAACAGAGCATCTGTTACATCAAAATCTCAGCTACCCATCAGTATTAAGACACCTGATCCACATCCACAGACTCTGGTTTGTACTTTGAAGCAGTGACACCTTACATGAAGTAGGAGTATCATAACTCTCACTATTGTTTTCTGTAAGAAAAGAATACCTGGAATTATTTTCAAGTGCATTTTGGCCAAGAACTCTCAACCAAGAAAAGAGGATTTGGGGCCTGTTTCTTCCACCAAATATGCATTGATTTGCATACAGTTTGTCCCAGTAACCAGATGTTTTAGAGTATCATCTACTAACACCAATATTTTTGTTTGTGAGACCTAACACAGTAACATAGCTCTGGTACTGCGGTTGTTTTGTTGGGTTTTTTTTTTGTAAAAGCTTTACTTACAATTTCTATACCATTCTAAAATGCAATTTTCACTCTTTATGGGGGAGGGGGAATCACAGGACATTCTGTGCTCCAACATAATTTTGAATGTAATGTAGTTCAACAATAATGAAATTATATCAAAATTATATCCTGACCCCTGCAACTGCAGGGTTTGTGCACTGGAGAAAGACCAGCATTGTACATCTGATCTCCGCAGACTGAGGGGTTTTATGCAGCCATAAGAAATATGCATCACTGTGGGCCAGATGTATAATTAGAAGATTCTTTTACACAGAGAAAGTGCCCTTTGAACCATGGTGATGGAGCAGAGTGCCAAATCCCACAGGGAATGACATCTTCTGTTTTTCCAGATTACTTCCAATGCTTGAGCTGCAATTCTTCCAGCAGCCCCACTGCCACCAAAACACTTCAGAGACCCCACACGGCTCATTCCAGAAAATCTCTTTAAAAAGCCAAACAAAGAACTACTCTTGCTAAATATACTGCAGAGCGATTTTAGCTGCAGCCAAACTGCCACTGACCACAGAATTACAACAGAGCCTTTCTCCTGTTAATTCCCTGAGATGACTAAAAGACAAACTGACATTTGAACTCAGATTATCTCACAGCATATACAAGAATCTTCTCTCTAACTTCCACGTCCATGTGTGCATGTGCACAGATATTTTTGAAGTGAGAGAGGGAAGAGAGTCACAAGAACACACCCATTACTGCAAGAACAAATATTCCAATAATCCTTTTTCCTCTATCCAAGATTTCAAAAAGCTGCTTCTTTCATATGGATTGTTCTTAAAATTTTCTGTTAATATTTTAAATCAGTCTCTGGATATTGAGCAAAGAATGCTACAGGCTTTCACAGAGTAGTTTGAATACCAGTCATTGTAAAACACATCAATTCCAATTTCTATATCACATTTTAGATATTAAAAGTAATTCACCACACACATACACTCCCAAGTGTAAGTGTCCTCCCTTGTCTTTCTAGTTGACTCAAGAGAGGATTAGGTCATCTTCTTTTCAAAGCCCTCAAGAATATTTTAGCCAGAACAAGCCTTCAGTGTAAAAGAAAACTGGAGGGTCACAGAAAAGTTAACATTTCACAATCACAGTTTGAGAACACTGCAGAAGGTTTCCCTTAACACACTGGCAGATGGTAACAAGGGAAGGGAGCTGCATGTAACTGAACTGTTCCAACTCTTCATAACTAAATGCAACCAGGACTTAAAAAAAAAAAAATTAAAATACTGAATAAGAATTTTCCTCTGACCCCAGCTAGCAGCCAGAATGTCTGTTTCTCCAAAACTTTCCTCCTTCTTATACTTAGACAAATAATTTTGGTTTTGGTGGAGCCTCCTATAATTAACTGTGTTTGACTAAAAGCTGAATTTCATCTGCATGTTTGCTATTAAAGAAATCTGGTAAGAGTTACATTGTCTATCTGATAATTACTGTCACAAACCAACACACACATGTTTTCAAAGTTTTAAAATAGCCGTTGCCATGTAATTAGCTGCCATTTTAGAAACATTAAAATACCCAGAATTGGTTTAAATACAAGAGACTGCATAGACACCAATTAGTCTGCTCCATCAGATCCAAAGGCTCTCAGACATCTCTTGATCCCAAGAGCAGATCCCACAGCACCAGGCAAAAAAACATCACCTGGGCCAAGCTGTGACTGACAAGGGACAATGTTTGATTATTGATTATTGAATATTTGCATATTTCTTATGGCTGACAAGCTCCAGGTGATTTTAACTCCTCCTTTCTGAACAGCAGGAGCTGTTCCCCCTACACAAAAATTCTGTTTCCCAGCACTTTTCATTTTTCTACTAGTTTTCTTAGTTTGAGATAGAAATCTTAATTAGAAACACTCTTAACCACTGTTGGGGCGCTGACTCACAGCATCCTCCTCCTGTTACAGGACCACTGGGATTTAAAGACTTAACTGAGAGTCCAAAATATTCTGTTACTGATATTTCTCTGTGGTGTCATATTAAACCAAGTCCTTACCCACAAAATCGTCGTCTTATATTTTACATCTTTACAACAAATCAAAAAATGTTATAAGCCAAATATCTGGAAACCAAGAATTCTGAAACTACCAATGCAAGTTGTAATATAAGGACAGAAGGATCCACTAGCATTATAAGAAAGTAGGTAAAAATTTGGCAGCATAGCAGACTGCCAAAGCCAGTGATAAAGAGATTGTTCATGCCAGAAGAATGAAATAAGGATTGCAAAGCTCAGAGGACTGAGACAGATATTTGAATGACATTTCTTCGTAATGGAAATTCTGACATCTCACTGGTATTTTAGTAGAAAATCTATCAAAAATAATTCAAAAAAGAAAACCTGTGCACACTGTTAACACCTACTGACAACTAACAGTTAACACCTTGCATTAGGTGACAAATGAGCTGGCTTTCACCTCATTTGAGAAGAGCAATCCCCTTGCAGGGACTTGAGGGTCTCTGCTTCTGATCCCAGCTGGGAGAGTCAGCACAGGGCTGGGATTTGTGGGGCTGGAACTCTCAGGTCCTGCCAGGCCAGGAGAGGAGAAACAAAGTGCCCTCATCCTTGTCCCCTGAGCAAGTCAAGGCAATGGCACTTATGAATGGAAGGCAGGAAGCCCAGCAGGGGTAAGAGCAGCAGTGGGGCTCTCTCACCGTGGTCTCTGTCAGCCCCCCCACGGACACAGAGAGCCCCAGCAGCACGTGGTACTGGAAGGCTGGCAGCCCCAGCAGCTGCGTGATCCGCGGGAAAGCTTCCGACGCCGCGTTCCAGTTCAGCGTCTCCTTCTCCCACCTGAAAGGGGAAGGAAAAGATCACCTTGTGTGGGTGCACTGCGTTTCTCCTCCCCACACTGCTCCTCCACACCACTGAAGAAGGTCTCTCAATTACCTAAACATCAAATCAAACATTGGTCTTTGAGCATATGGGGAAAATAAAAATCAAAGCTTCAGCACTGCCAGTAAAGTGGAGGAATGTTCAAATCCTGATGTTCTGATCCAGGTAAGATGTGAAATGCAGTTTCATCCTGTTCTCTCTCACCACCAGCTGCTCCACAGCTGCTCCAAGGACAGACCTATCCCAGGAAAGGCCAACCCACCCTCCCAGCACTGATGATGCTGATGATGAGCAGCCTCACAGACAGAGCACTGGGAGTCACAGCAGGCTGAGGTTCTCCCAAGCACAGAGCTGGATGTTCCTCATTCCCATCAGCTATCATAATCACCACTCAGGAATGAGCTGCTCTCACTCTTGCTTTAACCAGAAAGTTCATCTTGGAAAACTACTGCAACTAGAGCTTGGTTAAAACAATACAATTCATTAAAAACTATCATTATGATCAATGTTTTCCAGGTGAGGAAAAAAAATCTATTCATGCATATTCACAGGACAATTCAATGAAATCCTGACAAACAACACCAAATTTTCCTCCATACATATACTGGGCATTTGGCCACAAAAATTACATCAGGTTGTTTGATTTAGGTGTAACTGTGTGCATTTATCTTTTACTTTTATTGGTTTAGGATATTTTTCAATACCTTACCTAGGAAATATCCTCTCTAGCTCTTCTCGATGAGGGATGTGTGGAACTGGAGGGTGGTCAAAGTGCAGAAGAGTAAGGAACACAGATCCTGCATGAGCTCGGAATTTATCTATTTTTTCAGCTGACTGTTGAGCCAGCCAGCACATAATCTGCTTGCAGCTATAAAGAAGAAAACAATTAATCAGAAAATTTAAGCAGTAAAATGTGTATTTAGTTTTAAATTGTTTCAATTAAATGAATAAGAATGATCCTGCTAGGAAAGAATTCTGGTTTAACTCTTCAGAATGAAAATACAAGTGATTTAAGACACACACAGTGACAGAATCTTGAGGTTTAATCTTCCACAGATCAATCAATCAAAAACCAGCATGACATTCATGTTACAGAGTATTTTATCCACCTTTTACACATAGTGCCCCACCTTTCATCCAAAAAGATAAAGTGCTTAATGGCTGGGTTGAACTGCTACATTTCAGATGAAAATTGAGCAGAACTTTGAGAAAAGCACATTTTGAAATAGGAAACTGCACATGTAGCAGAGGACAAGGTCTCCCCTACATCTCATATATCCCAAGTAAATAATTTCTTCAATCCTGGCTAGTTTTTAAAAATATCCCATTTTGTTTATGTTTACAACTAAACTTTCAGCTACAACACTGTCCCACAAGGCCCTTTACCCTTCAGAAAGGGCCACTAATGACAGTAAAGCCAGCTAAAATTCCTTCAGTTACACCAAGGCCCAGAATATTTAGAAAATGGGATCCAGGTGGCAGGAATGCTTCTCTCAGTTCCATGTGGACAATCTGTGCATAAACAGATGAACAGGAGGAAGCCTCTGAAAATGGGCACTAGTGACCAGTGTATTCTTAGAGAAACCAGTACTTTCCTTCTAGGTGTGCTTTAACATTTGGGGTTTTTTAATTAAAACCCAAACCATGTACATGTTCACCTGACCACTGGCACACTCTGTCTACACAATATCACTATCAGGAAGGTTTTGTTGCAGTTCAAGTTATGCTTTAAAAATGGTACTTATTATTAATTCTTTTATTATTAGGAGTACCATATCATGAAATCAAAAATCAGGAGCTCAGTGTAAATTATTTTTCTTTATTTTCTTACTCATAATTCTGCAAAGAAACAAATCCAAACCCATGCTCATATTTGATCACATTCCAAATTAATGGTGTGATGCTCTGGAAAAGTGGGCAGGTTTGCATTCTGTTTCAGTGAACACTTCTGGGAAGCAGCACAGAGGTGGCAGGTTTAGCCCACATCCCACAGCTGTGCTGCATTTCCTAGGTGGGATTGCCACCCAGGTTCCCTCAACAAGGTTCTCCCTCCGAAAACTGGCTGCACATCTCCACATCTGCGTGGGCTTGAAGCACTTCTGCCAAAGCTGTGTCCCACTGGCAGAGGAGTGAGCAGAGTGGCCGAGCAGGGCCCTCTGCAGGGGCTGGCTGTGGCTCTAGGAGCTGACACAGAAGACACTGTACATACGTGCTGGCACTGATCAGCTCTGCCTCGCTCCGCACCAGCAGCAGCGTCACCTCCATCAGGCTGCTCATGGCAGCTTCCCGCACCCTGTGGGGACACAGACACACCAGAGCAGCTACAGCAGCACTTACTTCAATAAATACATCACTGAGGGGAAGACACCAGCAAAAACTCGCAGTAACAAAAGCAATGACCTCTGAGAGCAGCTCCCTTATTTTGGGAGGACAAGGAGTGTCCCCCCAGTCCCATTCTGTGAAACAAAGCTCACGCTGGCCTGAGGGTCCAACAGCCACCCCTGCATCACCAGCCTGGCTTTTATTCCAGCCAGATGCCATCAGGCTTATTCTTAATTTTAAGGTAAAAACTGATAATGATTAGTAATATTTAGTGTGCAAGTAGATGCATTTTTATTTTCTGAAAAGGCCAATCCACATTTTGGCAGTCAGATATTGAATACTGTTAAGACTGTCACATTCTTGTAAATTTTCAAGCTTAATATTTCCAACATTAAAAACAAGTTATGACTCAGAGTGGCTTAAATTTCTGTGCTAAACAATAATTAATTTCATGAAAAGTTTGACCAAAGTAACACTAAGCTGTGCTTCAAATGAGTCTTATCCAGATAACGATCTGCTCCCTTCAAAATGTCTAAATACAATTTAAAAAAAAAGTGTAATTTCAATTAAAAAAATAATCAGTATGTTTGTTTTAAACCACCTCTTGTCAATCCATGAGTTTTTAGAAGTGGTTCCTTTCCTAAGACAAGGGCAACACCTCAGTGGATTATATGACCCTGCACTAAACCAGGCTTAGTAACTCAGAGTAATGTCATCCTTTCTCAGTAATAATTTTTTAAAAAAGGAAAAAAAAATTGAAAAGTCCCAGCAGCCTTCTAGGAAAAGAAATACTCCTCTTGCTGATTTCCAAAACAACTTGAAAATAGTTGCAGGTGCAATCTAAAACTGGGCAGGACATCAGTTATAATGGTAAAAAGGTAAATTACATCACTTTTTCCAAAGCAGCTTAAAACAAGTCTGGCAGTCTTTCATCAAGGTTATGTTTTACTATTTTTTTGTATCATATCTGACTTAGATATTCATGTCTAACACCTGTAGACATGTCCCAGCAAACAATCTGTCAAAAGAAAGGTAAAGTTTGCATATGCAGAGTAAAGTTGGTCAAACTTTCCCACGACTCTACCAAAGAAAGACAAAAATTACACAAAAAAGACAAGGTCTCTCCAAAGAAATGACAGTTATCTCCATATCTTTCCATCTTATTCACTGGTTTAAAAGAAACAGAATGAGAAAGCACTGATATTTGAGAGGCCACAAAAGCTTTCAGCAGCCAAGAGTTTGCCATGAGAAAGGATCCCCCCTTCCCCCTCTGATTTACATGTTTCTTGACTTGATTTTGGCTGGAATTGCCCAAAGAAGCTCAAAAAAAAAAAGTATCTGGTGCTCAAAGCACATTTGAATTTTAATGGAGGTTGGGAATTTAATTTCCTCAGGATTTCTTTGAAAGTTCCACTATGTTTTGTTTTGAAATGAAGACGCAGACGAAGGATAAACAATAGCTGTGGGGAACTGCAGTGGGAGCTCTCAGATGTGGAAGTTAAGTTGAATACCTAATTACACTTAACCAGGTCCTCATCATCTTCAGTATCTCACCTGGCTTTGAAAACACAAAGCTCAGTATCTCTTCCTTTTCTCCGCCTCCTCACGCTGTACTATTGCTCTTGCATTTTCTGTCAGCTACACCTGGCCCTGTCTTGTGTTAGAGACACATTCACATTCACATTCCTGCTCCTCTGACAGCAGGGAAAGCCAAGCTCCTTCCTTGTGCAAGCTGGAATGACCTGCTCCTGATCCTCAGAGGTTTGCATCCTTGTTTCCTCTTCTAAGGAAATGTCAAACACCTCCTGATCTCTGATTTCGTGCCCTGTGTTACTATTTCCCTGTTGTACAACAACTTTACCAGCTGAGAAGCTGGATACCAATACAGAAAACAGGGAAAATCCAAACACACAAACCCCAGCTAAGGCTGAGAGCAGTCTGCATTGTTTGTGCCATGAACTTTTCCAACACATTTGTAAATGTTGCAGTGAAGGGCTAAAGGGACAAGGCTTGACAGCTACAGAAGGGCCCAGGGGTAATGTGGCACAACAAAGTACCTTTCCTCTGCTCTGTGCTGCAGAACTGCCACTTCCCTTCCTGTGCAAAGACACAGAAGCTATTTATAATTAATGCAGCCCAGGCTGGAACTGGTGAGATCTGACACTGCCAGTGACTGCAGAGCACAAGCAGCAAGGTCTGACTGTGGTTTGACTGCTCCTTGCCCATGATCACTGGTGAGGAACAATCCAGCATGTGGCATATTGAAAAAAAAGCACAATCCCAGCTTTTCTCCCTACACAAGAGTTGGTTACAGGCTGTTGCAGCAGCTCCCATCCCCTGTGGTTATTGAAAATGTACTTCACTGCATCTGCCCTGTTCAAGCCTAACAAGGACTCCTGGAAAGGAGAATGGCACTGTAATTACTTTTTTTTTTCTTGTTTTAAAGCAAATCTGGGGCTACCAAATGAGCTAATCACACTGAAGTTAAGACTGAGTAGGACAGAGCTCTAAACAGGAGAGAACAAAGCTGAGCCTAACCAAAAATGTGCCAGTTGGGCAGCACGTGTCACCATGCTGGGCTTGGCCAGGGACAGGCACAGCCACTTTCCTGTTCATACACCACTGCTGAAAACACCCTTCAAGGAAGAAGGCAGTGACTGCCTAAAGCATTTATTTCATACAAACACTCTGCACAGATATGACTGACACAATCCACTCAAACACTCCACGTGACTCGGCACTGTTGGACAAGAACTTCCTCAATAAACTGGGAAAATAACAAAATGTTTTCAACCAGCAGAATTATTTCTTACCAGTACTTTTCAGGAACTTGCCACTTCTTGCCTGGAATGTAACAAAAGCAGAGCCAGATACTAGCTCTGAACTATCAATAGGTTGTTAATTTAAAATCTTGAACACACATCTCTTTACCCTGAGATACTTCATGCAGCTGCCAGACAGGTCAAGTACATGTATTTAACACTTCATTACCACAGCACACAAGCAATATCACCCACAGGTCAAACAAGGCTGATTCTTTGTATCTAAAAGCAACACCTATCTGCACATTTTCAAATTAAAATTATGGATTCAGACAACAAAATTAAGTGGCCTTTTCAAAACCAGCATTTCACTCACAATCAAGTGCCAACAAATAAAAGACAACTAAAATTCCTCTATCACATTCATTTATAGAGTTCATGGCTGAGTGTTACTGCTCTGAGGCTTCTACACAACATCAAAAGTATTTTAAATCTGCAGATACTGGACTTGTTCCTGAATTAGGAGAATTTAATGCTTTTTATTAACAAGTACTACTTCAAGCTGGGCAAATTTGCTCGTAAGTACATGCAGAACAGCATCCTGGCAGGAGTATGTTTGGTTTGTAAGATCCACATTTCTATGCTGTGCAATTCTACAGGATGGCACGAACAACATGAACTCCTCATGATCTCTCCCATTCAAAGCTGGCAGGAACTTCCAATCAGTAGGTGCTGACACATCCCCAATAAGAGCTTCTTTAGAAATGAAACACAAACCTAAAGAAGGACAGGAGCCTTTACAGTCATGAATTTTGAAACTGCCTTTCCAGATCTCTGTTACTGAAGGAATACAGAGCACTCAGAGGAATGCAGCGTTACACACTGAATTTTCTTTGTATATTAGGGGGACCTTGAAGACTGAGGAATGCCATGAAAATAAGACTGCTATAGACTTAATATTACTAAGATCTTATTAATCTTATTAAGTTTACTAAATTCATTAATCTACCTGTGCGACAGATTTCACATCAGCAGACGTATTCCTACAGACTTATGATTTATTCGTGCAGTCTCATATCTGAAATCATTCAAACGCTAAACATACAAAATATTCAGTGAAGCTGCAGCACAATTGAGTTTGTATCCCTCTCAACACGTTATGCAGCTGCTCCCTCTCCTGGCAAAAAATCCCCACAACAGGAATGTGCAGCAGGAGAGATCGGGCAGGACCAAATGTGTTGTTTCATAAAGAGAAGTCACGTTTTAAATCCCTGTTTTGCAACTGAATGTATTCCTGGTATTCACTAAAATGAAATAATGTCACCCACAGAACCAGAAAAAGGCTTAACTTCGGTTTTGAACGTATCAGTCCCCATATTCCCAGCTTCTGAGCAAGGACAACCAAAACTCATCAGCCTCACCTTTCACTTTCTACTCCTCTTCCTGCTGTGCATTCCTAATTCCTACCTAGGCTCAAAGGCTTGTAGCTCTTGTTTCTAAGAGGTTTTGAAAACACATGAGGTTTTCATTAGGCACCAGACCTGGCCCTGGATTTCAGCCCCACCTTACCATCCTCCAACATCGCCCCGGCTGTCGATGGTGTAGTCGGTCACACCGGTGAGCAGCGTGGCATAAATCTGCTCAACGTTATCCCTGCAGACATATTCCTGCTGGGATCCATCTCCCTTCACACCCACTGTCTGGCAAACCCTTCAAAAAAAAAGAGGAAAAAAAGGGATGGGAGACAATTAAGATCAAGCTTTGTTATGTTGCTTAATGAAATTCCCAACAGCTGTAACATCTGCTACAGATAGAATGAGAAATATTTCTGAAAGCTGAGGATTTCTGAGCATTGTTTGGGTTCAAAGGAACACTGGCAAAGCTAAGATCTCAGCAGGGAAGTAGGTTGTTTTCACATCTATGACACTAAAAGAAGGAACATGCTTCAGTATCTGTCAGTCTCTGAACTCTCCTTAAAATGAAGTCAGGAAGAAGAGTAAAGGGCCAACACAATGTGCATTGAACCTGATATTAAACTTCCTTACCTTGAAGACACAAGGTTTTTAGCAGTGTAACAGTTAAAGAGCAAAAATATTAATGTATACTATAAACTGCACTGTGACATTCAACACAGAAATATTCCTTTAAATAAAAGGCACAATTTCTTTAAATCAATTCGATTTTTTTAAGACTGTGGAAAAAACTTACATTCATCCTCCTCAGTAAAGCTCATTCAACTGCAGCCCATGAGAAAGGAAAACATTAAAATATACTCTAGGTAGTCAGTTAACTGATAGAAAACTGAGAGCACCATCAGAGCTGTAGTCCATAGTCTGGAGTGTGGTAATCCTCTGAATCAAAAATAAATTGAGTAATGGATATGCAGTTAAGATGTGTGTGTCTGTGACAGGATAATTGATTTCAAGACTCATGCTCCCAGTAGAATGAACAGGAGAAAGCTTCTACAGAAAGATTTCAAATTAGACAAAAGCAGGGATGAGAAACATACTTTGCAATTGCTATTAAGGCATCTCTCCTGGATTCAGCAAAGCTCACGTCTTCAGGGGAAATTACTGTAACTTTTTTTAGACCTTCCAAAACCTGAAAGAATACAAAGACTGAGATATATAAATCCAAAACATTTTTTCCTATGTTAATTTAGATATCATGGTAAAATGAGTTCAATCCTGCATGAAAGGACCAAGCAGGCAGCAGAGTTTGGATTCTGACCAGGAGTGGCCAGCACACCTCTCTCTGCCTTGGACCAATGTCCCACAGCAAAGGGATAATTCAACCTCTGCCTTTTCCATTAACACTACTAAAGCAGGACTAAACATTAATTAGTGGAAACTATGGCAAGCTCAACTCATGATCATTTTCTGTACATTAGCATTCAAACCCTTTTGACAAAGACCTTTAATTATGGTCATTATTATTTATTTGATTACTGTCACAGGTTTCACTCAAGACACCTTGTGCCCTCCTCTCATTACAATGATCCTATTTTCTCACCTGCTGGAGCCTGCCCTTCAGCAGAAATCTTGGAAGGGCCCCAAGAGCTCGTGAAAAGCCACACCGAATCATTTCCTCTGCATTTTGTAGCTCTGAAACGTACTGTGTCACCAGCTCATCTGCAAAAAATACAATTGCAGAGTGAAAAGCAACTACCACATCGTTGTAAGTTCATATTTGGCTAAGGAAAAAAATAAGGAAAAGATCCCCTAAAAAAAGCACCTGGAAAACTTTGTAATTTGTTAAAATAAAATGCCAAATATCTTCATTTTCTACAGGAAAAGGATAAAAATTCTAAGATGTTCACTTTTACTTGAATGAATTCATATTTTCAGTCTAAAAATCTGACTTTGTATTTAGACTAAGCCTACTATTTCAGAGAGAGAAAAGACAAACTTCTCAATTTTAAAGGGCTATCAAGTTTTAGATGTCCAAATAATAAGCAGGAGCACAAATTTCTAGGTAAGCACAGGAAAGCAAGATCTTTTTATATTTATAGGTCACCATTTTCCATCATTGGTAAGTGCTGTGTTAGGCAGGAGATCCCCAGGTTTGTGAAGGTCAGTTATTTCAACAGTTTTCCCTCAGAAAACTCCTGTTGGGAGTCCTGTTTAAGCACACACAGAGATCATACCTGAACTGTGAGATAATTTCAGATCACTTTTCATAGAGAGACATAAATGAAGTTGGGTGTTTTGGAGGAGAAAGCTCAAGAAATGCCCCCTTTGGTGCTGTGTGCTGGCACAGGACCCAGCAGGGACAGTGGCCATACAAACAGCAGCAGAGTAAAAGGGCACAAGAATAAACTCAGCTGGGCATGGAAAAAGGAGCCTCACCAAACATGTAAAGTGATATCAAGGAGAAAATGAGGATGTACAAAAAAATAAAAAGAGGAAAGTCAGGAACAGGTTGACATTTCTGCTGCAGTCTTTATCTCAGACTTACAGACAATACTTCCTTGAGTTTTCACATTAAAACTCTCCTGTAAAATGCAGAGAGAAACAAAAGTACTCCAGAAAAGCTTCTTCAAGACAGCTGGAATAAACACAGCTCTGATTCACACACGAGCAAGGTGGTCTGATCGATCCCTTTATTGCAGACACACTTTTTAATCCTCAAAGAAAAAGAACCAGAGATCCTGGGAAGATTACATAACTGTGCCACTGCTTACTGTAATCTAAGGTTGAAATGGTTGAGCAATATTTGCTAGAGGAAGAAAGAAGAGTTGCCATGAGAAACTCCTCATTCATCATAATTCATGACTGTTTCTTTCAAGCCCCAATGCAATGGACAGGCCCCAACTGGTGCCTCCCAGCAGGGGCCCAGCCCCCTGGCCAGAGGTGAGCAGTGCCTTCAGATAAGCACATCTATTATTTAAAACTTCCCAAACCACCAGGGTGTTAGGAGTCCTGAGGCCACAGGAAGATGCAGTGTTTGCTGCGACAGCAAGAAGATCTTAAACAGTGAGGCTGTGACAGTCTCCACTCTGAGTGATGTAAATTCAAGATTGACATTTTAGCCAAATGACACGGCAATGAGCAAACAAGCAGCTCTTCACTTATAACCACTCAGTAATTATGGTGGAAAGTGTAATGCAAATGTTAATATTCTTCTAAGAGCCTTCAGCTTCATAAACCAACAGGGTCTATGAAGTGTCTACAATATTAATTCCACACAATCCATCCTGAAAGAATATTAAAAAGAGAAAGTCAGCAAAACCAAGCCAGAACACATTAAGACAGGAAAAGAAAAAACAAAGAGAAGGTCGAAACAAACAGAGGCAAAAGTAGTGATTCAATAAAACTGCAGCCTTATATGGACAGATTCAGTATGTCAAATGCTAAAGCACCTTTGATTGGTGTTTTCATTTTCACCATCAAGCAACAGTGAAACACTGGTTACATTTTACGAAAAGCTTTTTTTTTCCTAATCCCCTTGATCATGTCCAGACCTGTTTTAACTGACTTATCTAAGGCACCTGCACTGAGCTGAATGTCTCCTGCACTGCAGCTTCCACACACCCCCACATCCATCACACACTGTGGGGAGAACTTTTACTACTGGACTCCAATCCCACAACAGACAGCATGAAATGTGTAAGTTTTATCAGCAAAGAGATAAAATACACTTTTTTTTTTTCTTTTTAAAAGATGGTTGTGGAATGGCACTTGTATTATCATGTGTGGAGCAGAGTCCAGTGCAGTCAAGGCCAAATAAAAGGGTACTCAAGATGGAGCTGACCAGAAAGTTTTCCAGAACAGAAAAATTGTCAATTCACAATTCTACTTCAGAAAGTCCGATAAGAAATTTTGTCTGTATCTACAAATTTGACTTAATTGTGTCCCTAGACCCTCAGGGCCACATTGCCATGGTGCCTTCAAGCACAAGCCAGATGGAAAATTAACCTAAAATCCAGGAAAAAACAATGGGGCATCAGAGGGGTCTAAATGAGTACAGGAACAGCAGCTGCAGCCTGTACTTCCAGCAGATCCCTTCTCCTGCCTGAGTTTTCCAGTCCACTTTTACAGAAACTTGAAACTTTATCCTTACATAAAATTTGACCTATCAACTTTTCAACTCATTTTTAGCTTGTTTGCTTTGACTCAGCATTGCCTCCTCCTGCCCAGCATGTTCTGCTTTTACACATGACCCTTTCCTGAGGTTGTGGGGATTTTATCTGCCTTGGTACCATATCACATCTTCCCATGCTGCCCACAAAGAACCTGGCAGGCAGGGCCAAACTCCAGGAAGGAAATGGCCATTGAGGCATTTGGGCTTGTTTGGGGTTTTTTTTTGACAAAAATGTAGAGATTTACCACTATATAAAGTATTTTAAAATCAGGATAGGCTGCTTTTATAGTTCAGCCCTAATGTCAAGTTCATTTTGGGAACAACTCTAAGACAAATATATAATAAGGTATTTTGTTATCTGATTAAATAATGGCAAAAATAGAAAAAGAAATCAATATTTTATTAAGTATATGTAAATTCACTGTCATATTTAGAAAAACAAGAATAAAAATGTTGTTATTCTAAAAATATTTATCTGTACAATCCAGCAATTTGTCTCTGATGGACATGATACACTCAGATCCTTGAAACAAAGACAGGTACAGGAAAAGCAGTATAAAAAAAGATGCTGATTCACATGCCCCAAGAGAAGTTTAAGTCTCCTCCTGTACTGCTGATCCAAATACAAACACATGAGCTTTTACATGCACATTTACCAGAACTCTGAGTGTCCTTTTCTATCCTTTTCTTATCCCTTAGCAATTCTTCTGTAATTCAGCCATGATCTCTGGCAGAGTTTATCAAAACAAGATGTGAAAAAGATTGAATCTGTTAAAATTTAGGATTTTACAAACACATAACCTTTGTTTCTTTGTTTTCCAGTATGGAATAGAAAAGCAACATAAAGTTGCCTAGGATTCATTGTGGTGGTACCTTCTATTCACCTCCAGTCTAAAGCCAGCAAAGCCCCTGAGACATTCCCTACACTTCCAGCTGTCCTTTTTCAGACAGCTTTCAGCTGTCAGTTATTTTTTCCCGAAGAACTGTAAGTTCCTTTAAAACCAGTGATGCCCCTCCTCACTCTGTGCAATACCTCCAAAGTGCAAGTTTGGTCCAGCCCAGCATTCTGTGCCTCTATGTTAAACATGAATCATTACCCTGCAGAGCTGGATCAGCTTCTCCCCTCTCATTGATGTAAAATTCATTGCACAGCGCAGCCAGAGCAGACACTGCAGACTCCTGCAACAAAGGCAAGAAGAAATACATTTACTCACTTCACATGTTCTTAGAATTTTTAAGGAAAAATAAAGTAGATTTGAAAAAAAAAAAACAAACAATCAAAAAAACTCCTTTCAGATACTGGCATTTCCTTTCTTATTATTTCTTCCCAATACTGGTTTAGTAAGGAGACTTAAGTAAGGAAAAACCAGATTTTAATCTTATTCCTTCAATATGACCAGTAAGCTAAATTAGCATTTAAGACAATAACAGTAATGTATGAAATGTACTTTCAGTTCAGATGAAAGACCTCCAGGATGACACAGCATTACAAAACACACAAGTCATTATTTCATCTTCCATTTACTGATGCCAGATTGACAAGAAACAAAACCCATTTCCCCCGGGGAGCTACAGAAAAGAAACACAGAAAAGAACATGGACTGAAGGCCATAAACAAAAAAGTTCAAACATCCAGGATCAGAGGCCTCATGTCCTGATCTTAATTGGTCTAGAAAAGGATCAGTGGTTGTATATTGTACCTGAGCCTCCTCACTTTTAGAATGCTTTCAGATTCTGATACAGAACACAAAATAACTCAGCTGCTATTTCAGAAAGCACATAATAGTTTTTCTCATTGAATTTATGGCTGAATTATATTTTTCAGCTGATAATATAATGTTACTCAAAATTATAATAAATTTGAAAGCACACAAAAGCTATGCATTGTTCACTTCATGTTAATAGCAGCAATACTTATTTACACTCATGTTCTCCAGGTACAAGAAATCTCAGATGTAACACAGAAATCCTGCCCAGCTGATTCATTCTGCCCTCAAAGACACCTCAGACAAGTTCTCTATGCAAAATCAGGGACTTGAAAGAAAACCAGCACTCACCTAAACAATATTCTAACTACCACAACCATTATAGTAACAAAATATGCAGAATTATCCAACCTCTGCCATGGGCAGGGATGCCTGGGACCAGACCAGATTGCTCAGATACTAAATTAAATGTTTTCCACCTTAAATGTATGAAGTTAAACTAGAAGAGAATATGGTATGTCAGAAAAAATAAGATTACTTTTCAACATCTTAAGCATTGCCCTTAAATTATTTATCTCTAAAACAGAAATAAGTGAGAATTGCCATTTACTGCATACTGCATTTTCTGCCATTTACTTTGCTCAGCTTTAACTGATGTTTACCAAACAAGTCAAAAGTCTCTACAGCCTATAATTATTTCTTCCAAGCTTTTGGTTTAGAAGTTCCAGTTATAGACATACCAGCACTTTGAATAAATTGTTAATGCCAAAAGAATATCCTAAGAATTCAAATTTCTTTTTTTAATTTCCTTCAGTGATTTGGATACACCAGTCTCCTCTGTCTCCCAAGGAAACTTTAAAAGATGAGCTGTGAGGTACCTGAAATGCCTTTTTATCTTATTACTAAAACCTAACACAATGAGCACAGTATGTTAAACTCAGATTGTCTGTAAGCTCTAGCAGGGCAGACAGAAATTGCCTTGATAATTGAGCAGAGCCTTTAAGAGCACAGGATCAAACTGCCATGGGATTTCTGGGAAAATTCAGGCAAATAACTGGAGGTGTTAAGATGTTGTAAATAAAACAGCATGAGACATATCCATCAATGGATTTAATATTCAGAACCAGAGCAGTCTGAGAGCACAGTAAAAGCATTTGCAGCAGAGTTCAATGGAAAATTTACGCTCCTTGGTAGTAATAACTCTGGTAACTCACAGCAATGCTCACACCCTCAGTACCTGTGGACATCCTCCAGAGATTTTTAATTCTCACAAGAGTTCTCTGAAACCACACATACTACAGGTACACCAAAACAGAAGCAAAATACCCTGTAAGTGTAACCACAGAGCCACCAGGGAGCAGCTTCCAGCACCATCAGTGACTCCTCACCCCGTGCAGAGGCACAGACAAGAACAGCCTTTGGGAGAACTGCTCAAGTGCTAATCAGAAAGGTCCACTGGAATCTTGAGGAACTCAAAATATACTTCTTAAAATACCCCTTCTCACACATCTAAGAAACAAGCATTCAAGAACCAATAAGATTCCATGGAAAATAACCCACCAAAGGACAGTAAAAGTATTTCTAATTCTGTATTTAATGTGACCATATGAAGGAGGAGAAATTGTTGTACCTTTATATGCTGTCGTGCAGCAGTGGAAACAAGAGTGAGATGTCTCAGACTGTCATTTATTAACCACTGCCAACCACCTGGAACAGCAAGGAACATAAACAGCTTTAACTTTTCTTACTCTCTGAACTTCAGCATTCTCCATTTAATTTTTCCACAGAGCAGCAATTATACAGATCAACCTGTGTCCTTTGTTTTCCAAACTAAACAAGGCTGTGACTCCCAGTACAGCTACTCCAGAATGGATTCCCATGACCACAGTGAGCACCTCATACCTGGTGATGCTGAGTACTGCACATTCTATTTATTGTCAAGTTAAAAGCTAAAAAGCAAATCTTCAAATTGCATCAGCATCTGCTGCAGTATTTGTCTTTTTGGTGTTTTTTAATGTGTTAGGCCACCCAAGTCCATTAATTTTGCTTCTTTGAAAAGCATAATTGGTTAATATTTTAATTTAATGAATAGTTACTACAGTCATTGATTTTATTTAAAATAGGACGTACCGATTATTGGATCTCCTCTAAACGGCATTTTTGACAGCGACAACTTCTCAATTAAAGTGCACACTGTAAGAAAATAAGTTTGATAATAAGATAAGTAGCCCCCCAGAAAAGAGAGATTGTAGCAATTTTGAAGAGACAACCAAAACAAGTTACATTAGCATTAATTTTAAATTGAAGAATATTTGCAAATAGATGTTCAAAATATGGGAAATTAAAAACTGAAAGGAAATTACATTCGTACAAAAATCACTACGATGCAGTAACTCCTCTGACATGAGTTAGTCCCATCACTCATGCAAATCCCTTGTTTGATTTGGTTTGGTGGGATGTTCTCCCCCTGGCCATCCACGGTGTGCATGTACATATCAGCCACTTTTTTTTTGCTACACAGTCTGGAAATGGCAGGGCAGTATCAGTGATAGCAAACCAACTAAGACAAGGATAATACTGCAGCCACTAAAAGCTATTCAAATATCTATGACAGGTTTTCCTACTTCTTATTCACATTGTTTTTGAACCTCCAAGGAGTGGCATTTGTTCACAGAGCTGGGGGCTATGAAACTGGATGCAGCTTTCTTTTTTTTTTTTTTTTATCCTTGGAATACATGAGGACATCCTTTTAATAATAAAGTCCTTATTATTTTTAATCTATGAACTTATAAGAGTTCTATGCTTACAAACCCACCTAGATAATTGTATTTTTTAA
Organism: Phainopepla nitens; assembly: GCA_013400175.1. NCBI lineage: Eukaryota > Metazoa > Chordata > Aves > Passeriformes > Bombycillidae > Phainopepla > Phainopepla nitens. The sequence continues at coordinate 152,684 of VXBQ01002760.1, forward strand.
AATTCTTTGAGGCTGTTTTGGGGAATGGAGATTAACACAGTAAACACTGCAAATGTTCTGTCCAAGAGATTGACTGTACTGCTCAAATGAAAACTCAGCACTTGGGGAATATCATTATCCTTCACCTCCTGGGGTTCAGTTTAAATAAATGAGATTGGTACAGCTCTATCTCACTGCCTGGCTGCTGTAGAGTTGGTGGAGAGGAGAGAAAGGACAGGAGAAGGTGCAAGATAAAGTAATGCCACCGTTTTGTTTTCCTCTTCTACCACAATCTGATTTTTGACTCTTCCTCTGGGCTCTGCACACAGCTCATCATCTTCATTTATAATCAACCTACTGGGCTCCAAATCTACTCTTGAACTCATTCCTCACTATAGCAATGTCACACAACAGCCTCTCAACACTGTGTGTCAGCTTCTCTGTGCTAATATTTATTCACAGACGAGGTTAAGTGCAAAGTGACTAAACCCAAGGCTCTTGGGGTTCCTCCTTAGTTCTCTGCACTTCTTTGTGCTCTTTTGTGGTTGAGACCATCATCTTCATCAGACATGCAGGCAATTTGTGGAACATTTTCCATCTTCTCTTATTCCACCTACACAGTTGTATCATGCCAAAATACTGCAATTTGTACTTCTCCAAAACCGTGAAATGTTCAGCTGCTTAAAAGCTAAAACATATCACAAAAAAACTATTCCTTCAGCTTGCATTTTCATGTCATACAGCTGTAATCTCACTCAAATCCCCTTGCTCTTCCACTTCAGTACTGAAGCTCTTTTACCCCCAGGGTCTGGATGGTTTCAGATCTTCCAAGCTGGAATCTGCTCTGCAGCACTTCCTTCATTCAACTCACAAGCAGGAAACCAAGTCGGCATAATTTCCTCATCCACCCAGCCTACTTCTTCCTGCAACACCCTTCCTTTTTACAGCCTATAATAATCATCAAAATCCATCTTTTCTGTGCTGCCACACTCGCCACAGAGTGTTGTTTATATGGTCTTCATGCTTCACTTCTGCACACACACGTGTTATGATAAAATCATTATTTTCACCATGGCTTCTGTCTAAAAGTGCAGATCATATCTCTCTGGAGAGGAATCTGAGTAAATCACTGAAGGAAGGCAGTTCAACCTTGAAAAAACTTCACTGTGTGCAACAAGAGAAGGACACAGTGTGACACAGAGCCCAGAACCATCTCCAGCTCTTACACAGAGTTACTCCAAGTGCACTGGCACCCCATGTCCTGGTGCACCCACCGCTGATTGGCCTCCAAAGTTTTATTTTTTTAATTACTGTGCAGACTTTACTTATACATTCAACACAACATATGCAAAGTGAACTGGAAACACATAAACAGCCAGATTCCTCAGGGCACCTCTGGTGCTGTGGTACTCACCAGCCGGTCTCATCAGCTCTCCGCCTAAACCCCTGCAAAGCACAAACAGCCTTCAGAGAACAACCCACCACAGGCAGGCTGAGTGCATACTGCCCACAGTGAGGCAAAAAGCACCTCCAAACCATTTCAGAATGAAAGCAGAGCACAAAATACCCCCAGCTTTGTGTTTGATCATCTCTGCTTCCTTTTAAATCAACTTTTCTTGACTTCAACATGACTAATGCAAACCTCTCCCGAACATTAAGCTTTCTGCTTGCAAAAATGCATTCCCAGTCTTCCTAATTTTTAATGTGAATAATAAAAAGACTGTCAAGTTCATTCTGCTTTTATTTTCACTTGTTTCAGAAACATTCCAAACCCATGAAACTGCCCAAAGGACTTCCTAGTCATACAGTCTCAACCAGCTTCTGATTTCCAGAAGTAAAAAGGAACTACATGCAATTTTTTAATAAAATCATCATCTCTGTAAAACTAAATAGAAACCTCCCTTCCCAGTTCCCATTTTCACATATGTTAACTTGTTTCCTCTCCTGGTGAGATTTATCACCCTTCTCCTTTCCTGCTCAAGCCCCCTCCCAGGTGATTTTGTGTTTATCACCACAAGAAACACATCAGAATAGAGAGAAACAAATGGCTCTAACTACTTCAGGCCCTCCTGAGGTAAAGGCATGATCCTCAAGGATGGTTTCACCAGCTCAGGCCTCAGCCCAGTTCCTCTGTATGAACACGAGCCCAGCCAGTAACAGCACTGGGAGAAGAAAATCTGAACTGGGCAGAAAGTGAGGAGAAGGAAGAACATCCTGGAAATGGCAGGGCCTGTTTCCATTCTTTGGCCTCTCCTGGCTGTAGGCAGAGACTTCTCCTCACCCACTGAGCACTGTCTGCTGCCTGTCTGGATACTCATCCCCAAGGCAATGCCTCAGGTGTTTCGCTCAGTGTCACCCTCTGTGGCTTCACTGTTCCATTTTGTGAACCTTTGACCTCCCCTTCCTTTGGGTATTTCCTCCCTTGACTCCTTATTGTCTCCCTTCACTTCTACTGGAATATTTCCTCCCTGAGGTGTGCCAAACCCTTAATCACCTGTTTGCATGTCCATGCTCTGGCAGAAACTCCCAGCAAGGGGAGCAACAATAAAGACTTTTTTGTTTATTTGCTTGTTGTTTTTTGTTTATTTTAAACATTTTCTTCCCTCTTCTCCTCCTCTCTCCCCACAAGTAATAGCTGTGCTCAGAAGGCCAGCTTAGCAGTCCTAACAACTCTTATAACTTTGTTCTCCAATTTATCCCTTTGTATGAGCTTCAAAAGCCTGAACATTTTAAACACATTTTTCCATTCCACACAAGAAGGTCCCTTCTGTAATATGCTCTGGGTTTCTGACTGCTCAACAATTTCACTGGTGTTTCAGGTAACACAGAGATGCCAACTCCACAATATTCTCATTTGCCACAGGTCAGCACTTCCTTTAATTGAGAAACTTTTGCTATCCACAATCAATATATATTAGGCTTAATCTAATAATCCTCAGATCAGTTTATCATTGTAGGAAGCAAGCACAGATTCTACATCCTCATGCTGATAAGGTCTGTGTATTGTCTACCCCACCTTCCTATCATGCTGTCTGCTCTCCAGCTTCTAAAAAATTTAAATTAGAAAACAAAAAAGATGATGCAAGGAGTCAAGACAGCAGCAAAAACAGGTGACTGATGTGGCAAGCCTTGCTTCCTCTTCCACAATTCTTTGCCCCTTTTTCTGGCCTTCACCCATTCCTTGCTCTTTGTCTGTTGCCTTACTGCAAAAGAGTATAAAATAATCACCTTGCAAACATGTTTGGTGTGCAGCAGAGTCTGCTGATGCAGGGATTCAGATATGGACTGTTCTGTTCCAACTACAAAGCAAGAACTGACTCACAAAGGCTGCTCTTCTCCATTTCCTTGCACTGCCAAGAAGGAAGTCAGGCCACTTCAAGCTGTGCTGATGGTAATAATTTGAGTGCTATCCCTTCCTCTGGCGTTTCACCAACTCCATTTAATTCCAGAGTTGAGAGCCTCTCTGAGAATTGCTGTCCCCATGCAAGAATGCAGGAAGGTGACAGGGCTTTGCATAGCAACCTTTCCACGTGGCACCAACTCCAATCCAATCCCTCTCGGGTGACACCATGACCTGTGTGTGCCCCTCTGCAAAGCTTCCCCAGCTGGTTCTTGCCCAGACACTCTGTACGTCCACCAACACAGCTCATTTTTCCCCCTTTCCACAGCTCATGCATATTTGACTTTTAAGAACCAAGAATTCTATCATAAAACAAGATCTTTCCTCAGCCAGCTTGGTTTGTCAAACATGATGCCCATCTTTCTATTAACTTTATCTCACTCCACAGTATTTCACTAAATTAAAAAGATACGGATCTACCTAATTCAGAGATTCTCAATTTTGCTGTACAGTCAGTATTCTCTCTTTTTTATTCCAAAGACACATCCACAAGTTGCATCACATTATTAGATGTACCTGTTTCAAGCTTTAATTATTAATTCAGTTTGCAAATTGACTGATGCAGTGCCCAGGTTCCACAAGCTCCTAAGCATTCCTTCATGTGTGCAGTTCCACAGCAATGCTTCTCTCCTAGAAACATCCTGGGATGAGTCACAATTTATGTGTGGAAAATAAAATATATAATCCCTTGCAGAACTGACGAATTAACATTACTGACCCTAAGAATGACAGTACCTATTTTATAATTACACTGGCTTGAATCACAACCAGTGACAGTGCTGTTCTCAGGGCATAAAGAAGTTCAAAGTACTTTTGTGGATTTATTTTTTAAATTATTTTAATCCTGCTGCTTTTTGTGAGAAAGTCAGAATTCCTCTTTAAGATAATAAAAATAACAGTAACTGAAGCTGTTCAGAATTGAAAAGCATCTATGTTTTCACAGATATTCAAATCTGAAGCTAAAAGTACTGGAATAGCTGAAGAGATTCAGTTGTAAATACTGGATTTTGGGAAAGCTGAGAACACCTATTTCACCTCCATATGAACAGCAACCAAGCATTTTCCTTGGGAACTCTTTGTTCCAAACAGAACTGAGCTTTCTTTAAAGGTCCAGGTTGTACATTCCCTGGGTTTTGCAGGTACAGAATGGCTTTATCAGAGAGTACACAAAGGGGAAAGAGAAAGCCCTGAGCACAGCTGAATAGATCAACAAAGCTTTCATGGCCAACCCTTCAAGATGCACAGAATAAACCACACTAACATGAGAAACATCAAGTTTTAGGCTACTATAAATTTGTATGCCACACTGGATTCTAACATCAGAATGCTACAGGTGAAATCTTGTCTCTATGGAAGTAAAAGCCTTCCCAGTGACTTCAGTTTGTAGCAGAAGAATTTCACCTTTTAACTCCTCAGAGGACAGTGCAGCACAATCTCACAGAGCCATCCAGGTCCTGCATGCATAAAACCATTTGAACTCAGAAGAACTGCTAAGATGAGCTTTGTTGCAAAGCTGGAATTCTTTGCTGATTAAGCTCATATGCCTAAAAAAAACTCTTTCAGGCATACGAATGCCAAGAAACACATCTGCCCTGAAACCATCAAGATTAGTTACAACCTTAAAGGTCTTTGAAATGAGACAAGTTTCTCTTTTGCCCAGCACCTGTCAACACCTGCGGGCTCCCTTACTCTGCTGGAAAAGCCGAAACTCGGAAGGTGCCTCTTCAACTGACACTGGCTGCTACCCCAAGCTCCTAAATCTGCTGGGCTGCCACAGCTGACGTGCTCCACACCCAGGCAGCCTCTGCAGAGGCTGCAGGGATGAGCTCAGAGCAAGGCTGGGTGTGCAGCACGTCGCAGGCAGCGCGCTGCCCGGCGTGGGAGTCGCTGACGAACATCCCGACACATCCAGCTCGGACGGAACCTCAAGGGCCTCAAACACAACATCTGCCGAGGCACACAGTGCTCTGCAACCACCTGCAGGCAGCCCAGCACCTCCATGCCCATTCCTCACCTTCTGGCCAGTCAGGCCTGTTGGTATCAGGTTCAAAATGGCTACAAGGAAGCTAAAAAATACTCGGTTCAGTTGAATAGTCACTCAAGAACCTCCGACCAGATGAGGCAGTTTCAGAGAATCTTAACACAGCTGCAAATAAAATACTGTTTCCTTGAAGATTTTCCATATTATTGAGTCACAGAACTATTAAAAAATAATTTAATAATAAAGGTCAGAAAAGACCTTTAAAATCATTGAATCCAACCACTGCCAAGACGAACCTAACCCTTTTAACACATCTTTTAAACGTGTTAAAACCTTTTAAACTCAATCCTTTTTAACATCTTTCGTATCTACGTTTTCACAGATGGTAACAACCAGGGATGGTGACTGCATCACTGCCTGAGCAGCCCAAGGGCTTCACAAACTTTTGAGTGAAGTATTTTTTTGCAACATCAATTTTAACCTTCCCCGGTGCAATTTAAGGCCATTTCCTCTTTCCTATCACTTGCTACTTGAGAGGAGTATTGAGAATGAGTCCAAAGTCTCAGATGCACAACAGAAATAGGTTTGCTACAAAAAACCAGCTACTAACCATGCTGGTGCAGTGGAAGCAGAATGGAAATCAGGCTGACTACTGTCTCTGTGTTTAAACCAGCAGAGTGATTTCCTAACCCAGGTAACACACCTGAAGGCAACAGATGCTACAAGTCTTCATCGTAGGTTTTTATACATAAAAGTGCCATTTAAAACAAAATACAGCACAATTTTTCTAACTTTATAACCTGTCCAACCCTAAACAGGCACAGGAGGCAGATGCTCCACAGGGCTTGGTTTGCATATGCCTTGGTGTAACCCCCACACAGAAACCCAGAAACTCCTGCACAACCCACAGCTGGAAGTGCACATGCAAATGCTCAGACCAACCAGCTCCTCCAGACAAACCAGTGCATCAGATGTGTCAGGATCAAGGCTAATGGCAGGAAGTGCACACTGATGTGCCTGGACTTGCAGGCTCCTTTGTACTATGGTAAACCCAGAAAGGACTTCTGCAGGAGGACAGAAAAATACTGGTATTTTTAAAAAATGGTCATATGGTAGAAGATGGGATTTTCTACAATTAGCAGAAATAAATTTGAATGCTTCAAGTATACTCAAAACTGAGACTGACTGCAGTATAAGTCAGAACAGGACTGTGTAAAGGATGATTTATGGTCATTTTTCAAAATCAGGTTAAAGAGGGTGCAAGAACTGCTAACCAAAGTAAGATGGTAGAGAAGCTCTATGAATATTTCCATTACAGTACTCTGGCTTTCTCTTGTTTGGCTTGAGGTCCTTATGGATTCAACAGAATCAGACAACCAAGAAACTCATGACCCATTTTCCAGCTTGAAATTTATAAACTTTGTAAAAAATATTTTTAAAACCTCAAAATCCAGCATTTCTACACTTTACTTCCTTCTCCCTTTCTCAGAGGGCAAAAAGTTCCCTAGAACAAGTTGATCAAAGCATTAAAATCCCTTTAGTCCCTGACAAGGCTCTTTAGGGGCCAGAAGTGAAAAAAAAATCTAATAAACAATTGAGACGTGGCCAGATGCTCTTTGTTAATACAGTTTAAAAACTTGAAACACAAATAAAAAACACAGGTTTTCAACATTCCTCCAAGATGTTGTTAACACTGAAAATTCCCGGTAGCAATTTCTCAAATGGAAATCTTTGGAATATTATGTGCAATAATTACTCATCATGAAACGAGTTTGGCTTGTTTCACTAAATGCTTGCCCAGCAACACTCAAATTGTTGGTTTGTTTTTATAACCTAGTTTATTTTTCTTGTCCCATTTTAAAATATTTTATGCACACTGATATTTTACAATATGGATTAGGGCAGCATCTCTGTCTCAGCTAAGTATGAGAGCAAACAGCAGTGAATCAATCTTGCTTGGAGTTGAATTAGAACTCTTATCTAGAACAAAAACATTTCTGTAGGCATCTTATAAATACCATTAAGTGCAAGAAGTGCACATTACGACAAAAACAAATTACACCCAAGCTCCACCCTGACATTAAAGAATTTATGGAAGCCAAGAGAGCCACCCACAAAGACATGAATATACAGTATCAGCACTGAGCCCATCCACCAGCCCAAGCTCGCTCGGGGCTGCAAGTGCCACATTTCTCTGGATGACCCCTCAAGAAGTAAATTTTATCACTTTTTCAGAGAGTTTCATGATTAAAAAAACTTGCATAAAAATTCTTTAACCTGTAATTAATAATTACATAAAAAATGAGTTCAGGTTTACTGTTTTCAGGTAAGGCATGTGCGAAGAAGTGAACTAAAAATGACCAAAAAATGTTGTCAGTTAAAGGAGGAAAAACCCTCACTTGTATATACAGTTATTAGGGAATACAAATGATTATTATTTGATTTCCTTCAATTTAGAAGCAAACTGTGAAGTCACACCCCAGTTTTAATTCACATTTACTTAACAGTTCCTTAAGCAATATCCCTTAATTTCCTGGAAGCTTCAACAAATAGGAAATGAAAAACAACTCAGTGAAAACTCATTTACATTTTCCTTGTCGCAAGAGTTGAAAACTTGCCCTGAACCTTTTGCAATGGCCCTGTCCTGCTGTCCCACAGGATGGAGAAAGGACTTCTGGAACAGGGGAAGGGAAGGCAAGGGAAGGGAAGGGAAGGGAAGGGAAGGGA
>VXBQ01002760.1:166916-178996 GCA_013400175.1 Phainopepla nitens
TTTTTAGCTTTTATTGCTCAACATTATCATGGTACCTGTTTTCTGAGTAGCCAAATATATACCTGGGTGGTTTTTCCTTTAATCTTACTCAGGGGAAAAATAAGGGAATAGCCAAGTAACTTAAATATTGACCTGAATAATGACAGCCTGCTTGAAGAGCAGTGTCATTTTTTGAAAGTAATAGAATGAATGAGATGGCAAATATTTTACAGAAAAATAATTTGATTAATGGCACTGAACATGGTTTCAAAGAATCAAGCTTCTAAGGGCTTAAAGCTATTTATTAAAAGATTTACAGACTTATTCCTCCTGCAGAACAGTTTAAAGAAGGAAATCAACAGTAAAAATATTTTCACTTAGATAAGTGGTACTTGTACAGAAACTCTGGAAATCACAGTGAAAGGAGTAAAAGTAAAAATTAAACTACCAATTCAGTTCTTGAAAAGTCAGAAGCACATAATCAGCCTCCAGACCAGAATTAAAGAAGAGAGAAAATAAACCCTGCTTTGTCACTTTTGAATGTTTTCAATTTTCCATCCGTACAAAAGCCCAGAGTTTCAGAAATCACATGGATCCATAGCCATGAGCTCGAGCAGCATGGAAATACCAAGCTCCTGCATTTCCCCATGCCCCGTGGGCGGGGGCTCTGTGGGAGGAGGGTGGGGACCCAGAAGGGCTGACAGTCGGTAAAAGGTGAAGGCATGAGCAGACTGAAGTGATTCTGCACAAAGGGACAATACAGAGGGGGGCAGGTCAATGAAAAAACAGTCCAGGCGAAGACAGAAGGTTCCAGTATGAATTATCCAAAAAACTCTCAGTGGAAGTCACGAAGCTGGCAGTGGAGCATGAACCATCATGTACCTGTCTGCTGCTTCTGCTCCCCAAGGACACGGTCTGCTCAAGCCTTTCTGACCTGCTGGGCTCCTGAGCAGCCCCAGGGGCAATTTCCTGCCCTGTCTCAAACGGGGCTGAATCACCCTCCGTGGGTGCTGCTGTGCTGCTCTCCCCACCCTGCCTCTGGACTCAGGCTGGACTCGAGGCCAGACTGTCTGAGACAGCTCAGGCCAGAACCAGCCCTTGCTCTTTGTCATTTCCTGGAGGAAATGCAATATTCTGTTCCTTCTGGCCATCCAGTTTGGCTCCGAACTGCCCTGATTTCAGCACCTCTGTGTATTCCAGGACAAGCCCCTGTTTATAACCACACCACCCCAGTCTGGGTATTTCCCATCTGCTCTTTGCAGACTGTACTGCAGAGATCAGCTTGGTTTTTCAAACATTACTGCACATTTAACACAAGCACTCGAGTTAAAGTCTATGCACAGACCATAGATTCAACAGCTTGGGCCAATTCTTTCTTTAAAATGGGTATGACTTGATTTTTTCACCCATGCCAGAATCTGTATCTGCCATCATATCAGCCTCTCCTTTGACTACAACTCCCCAAATCTCCTCATCTTGTCCAGCCTTGAGCAGCTTAAGACAGTTTTGTGGCACCTCTTGGCTGCTTCCTCCTCGTAGCCAAGGAAATCACAGCCACATTTTCACTCTGCCTCACACAGGATAATCAGTTTGGTGCAAAACTAAAAACACAATTTTGATTTACTTAAAACCAACAGTATTAAACAATGGTCAGTAAGGTGAGGCAATCAGACAAGTATTTCATTTGGTACAAGAGGTCTCTCATATTTAGGAAAACTAATGATTGGAAACTTACCTTATAGTCAAGTAACAGTTAACTCTGTTACCAACAGCAAAATAATCAGCTGCAGTGAGAATGTCGATGCCATGGGGGAAAGTGCCCTACAAACAAAATGTTATTTTAAAATGTATAATACATTCCAAATAGGCAACATGATTGAAAACAGATCTCCTGCTACTCTCCCAAGCACTGAAAAAATACATTTTAATTTATAGTAAAATCACTTGTACTAAAGAATATATTTATATATTGAATATATAAACAGCAAAATACCTCACTCTGCTTGTAAGTCAATGACAAACAGCCCAAGCAAATGGCAGCAGGCAGTAACCTATGCAACAGTTCCCTTCACACCTCCCAGTCATACCAAAATATATATTTGGTTAATGCATGACTACGTGTATACTCAAAAAATGATTCCTCTAGAAGAACTTTAGATAAACATAAATATGTTTCCAGTTTATGTGAAGGCACAAGGTGAGTTTAATAAAACATAAAATTGGAGATTTAGGCACCAAGAGGTGCATCATCAGAGGAATACATGGGAGTTTCTACTTACACTTGTATTTTATGACTCATTAATGAATTAAAAAATGGGGTTAGTTTGTTTTTAAAATGAACACTGGTTCCCAGCAAAGCCTGAAACACTGAATCCTACTTAAGGATCTCACTTCTGCCATCATTTCTCAAACCAGTCTGTTCCTAGAAGATAAATAATCTTTCTGAGTTTTCCACTTAGAAATCTGCAATTCTGTATTCAAGCAATACAATTCAGACATTCAGAATTTTATTGGCTCTGGCTGGTTTAACAGAGCATCAGCAGAGGCAGCACAGCATCCATGAGCCACAAGAAGAACACATGGAAAAGAGCCAGCTGACACTGGCTCCACTCACTTCCAAAAGGGACACTCAGAGGGTATTAAAACAATGAGGCTCCCTGGAAGTACAGGTTTGGGATGTGATGCAGGTTTGTTTACAGCTCTCTCATCCCTTCACATTAGGATCCAGCCATGCAAAACTAGTGGGGAGTATCTCTCCATCTGAGCCTGAATCACTGAAGCAGTTTATTCTGGAAGCAGGGGGAGCTGCCAGCTGCAGCCAAGGTCTTGCTCTGGGAAGCAGAATTCCAGAGCTCCCAAAAAACAAGGCCTGAAATCTGACTGGACCAAGGAGAGACAGAGTATTTATGGCTTATCCAAGCCTGCAAGTCTTGGTAACTCAAAGGTAAAATGAATGCTCTGTCCAAAAGCCTCATGAAACCCTGATGAGGGGTAAAAAGGCACATGAGAAACATGTCAGTATGATCTAAGGCCAAACAGCAAGACATACAATGGAAGATATAAAGATGTTCACTACATAAGGAAAATCTCAGCCAAACAATTTGAATTCTACCTGCCAGCTGGACCTTGCTATTTCTTCATCAACTGTGAGTGTGCCACCTCAATGCCTTCTCACAAAGGGCACGGTGCCACCAAGCCTGTGGGTGAGCCAGCATCATTCCTGATTTCAGGAACACAGAGCTCAGGCCAGTGGGAGAGTCAGGCTTTACAGGAACAGCCAACAGCTTCTGTTGTCTCAGCACACTTCAAACTTCTCCAATATACAAGCTGGTATTATTAGAAGTACATGCATTTCTTATGATTTAGGCTGAAAAAAGTTATTCAGATTTTTCAAAGCCTTAACTTACACCCACTGTAAGTGGCATTCTTACAATGGCTTCTTCTGTGGCCATCAGCAAGCTCTGGATTTGGGACATATGGAATTACAAAGCTGAAGGAGACAGGAACCAGGGAACAAGTAAGGGCAACCTTTTTCTCCACCTATTCAGTATCAGCATTATTACCTCAGGTGGAGAATATGTTTTAGCTCCTTCCAGTTCAGAGAAAGGGTGTCTCTCTCAATACACTATGAGCTCCAGAGGGTGGATCTACTCATGAAGTGACCATTTTCCTAGGCACCAAGGAATAGTGCAGCAAGTAAAAATTCTGACCTCCTGCAAGAACCAACTGGAGCCTGACAGCTCCTCCATGCCATGAAAACTCACTGTTTCACTGCTGATGTGCCAACACAGAGGCTAAAATCATCATCATGTGATGACACATTTGAATTGTGGGTCAAAGCAGAGTCTTTAAGGAACCTTTATGGCTGTAAACTAACATAGACAGTACTCCTCTGATTAAGAAATAAAAAAGAAACAGAGAATTTTTGCTACATGGAAGCACTCCTCAACCTGCAGCACCAGGAGCCCTCTCTCCCCTGGAGCTAAGTCAGGCTAAGGTGTTATTGACTTCATTCAGGACCTCATGCAGTGCAATCAGCCTGGGCTGCTGGGTGATGCCCAACCTCTCCAGGGCAGGAACTGCAGACCCAGGAAGAGTCACCCTGGCTCCTGTTTATCCCTGACCCAGCTGGGTCAGGTCACCAAATATCCCTACTCTCTTCTTCCTAGTGCTCTTTCACCCTTTCTCTGCTATTAACTTACTTCTGGCTAGAAACACACACTGAACATGAACAGATGGTTCAACAGCCAGAGTGCTAAAGGAATAATATTCTGGCTCAGAACACAGAGATTTTCAGGAGTGCTGTCAGGGGACAGCATTTTAACAAAGATCCCTTAAAGAGAAGCTTTCTGATAACAAAACTGCTTTAACCATGCTCACATGCCCTGCTCTGTTCACAGGAATACACTGACTGAACCATTCCTCCTCACACTTTCTCTCTCTCTCGTAATTGTATATTCAGCTTTTCCTGGTGAGAAACCAGTAAACCCAAAACTTTACCCGATTTGCTTCTCCTCCAAGTTTGAAAATCAAAGTTGTCTTGAGAATTTTAACTACTTAAATGTTGCTAAGTTACAGGAACCTACCACAATACTTTTTACTGAAGGACTTGGGTACCTTCAAAAGTACCAGATTTCTCTAAGTATCTAGGTGGTACAAGAGACAAGCCCAAAAATTGAGTGGAAGACACTTGAGCCTTGTTTGCTGTGGAAACACCAACTGCAGCAATGACTGCACAGCCCACTTCAGTTGTTCTGCTTCTATCAAAATCTAGGAAATCATTGAAACAAAAACAAAACAAAACAAAAAACCTGCACTTTTCCTGCTTTAAAAGCACTGTAGTTTTCAGGGCGTACAATGACCAGCTCAACTGCTGGTTTTGCTTCTCTGAAGGACTGAAAATTACCAGTAAGCTCATTTTCTTCCCAAACTGGAATACTAAAATAAAACTCACACCTTAGAAAAATATTTCACAAGAACTTGCTGCTTGTAATGAAAACAATTATTTTGTGACATTCTTTCACTCAATTTTTCCAAAGCCACGGTGTCTAATTTTGATTTTAGGCACTCCACGCTTACAGTAACCTCCGAGGCACAAATGAATGAAGATGCAGGGAAGTCACCATACCTGTCTCCCAACATTCTCCTGGAAGGCAGCCTGAGGAACAGAGAACAAACACACCAAAACGAGTCAGGTTTGCTTTTTGATAAACACCAGAAGATGAATTCATAACACACAACAATATAAATGACCCATGGCTTTTCTGTTTTAAATAAAGTAAACTTTGTCAGTAGAACAAGCCCGCGGGGGTTTTGTGTTTCTGCATCTCCACGTTCTGCTGCTCCTGGAGCCGTACGGTGCACGGCAGCAGTTTGAGAATGCAGGTTTATTAACTCGGCACACCCACACGAGTGCTTGGGAGTAGTGACACGAGGCTTGGCCCGGGGATGGAAAGTCAGTGCCTGTAGACAACAGCAACTGAGGCAACTCACTCTTGTCTGACTTCAGCATCATTTGCTAAGAGTGGGCAAAGTTTAATTCTTTGTCAATGAAAGCTTTGGGCAAAAACCATTGAGAGTGCAATATTTATCTACAGGGTATGTGTCTGAAAGCATGCTGAAACAATGGGCTTGTAAAATTTGAAGACAAAATTCATGTCTATCTCTTGTATTTTGCACTCAAAATCTTGCAAAAATGCAATGAAAACAGCCATAAAGTTAATCTGGCTACTTGTATGGCATACAGAAGGAAACCTAATTAATTCCCTACTTGAATGTTCTCTCTCTTGCAAAAAAGCCCATTATTTTTATCCCTTTAAAGGCCATAAAATCCTAAGCACTAATAAAAGCTTCTGTAAATTTTAACTCTTAAGCGAGGGGAGATCGTCGTTATCTGGACACCTCTCCAGGGAACTGCCACCCTCTCTGCACACACAGCTTTCCAGCGAGGGACAACACTTTTAATGGACAGGGGGGAAGCTCCTAATGTTTACTGAAATGCCACAAGAATTTGGACAGCCAGAGCTTCTGTATTTCCTCCACAAATGCAGCACCCCTGTGGCAATCCACCTGTGACAACAACAGGTTCCGCCGGCTCCCCGGGGATCACGCTGCGCAGGTGGAGCAAGGGCTGACGCCAGCCGGGACGGAGCCGGAGCCTCCCGGAGCGTTGCCGAGGAGCTGCCGCCTGTTCAGGCTCCTGCCTGCAGCCCCTGCAGGCCTGCCCGGGCAGCTCCGGCTGCTGCCGGCAGCGCAGGGCACGGAGCACAGCCCGGGAGCCCACCGCTGCCAGCACAGCCCCGGGCAGCGCTTGCAGCCGGGATGGAGCAGCAGCCGCGGCTGCAGCCGTGCCCCGGGGCTGCAGGGGTGCTGCAGCCGTGCCCCGGGGCTGCAGGGGTGCTGCAGCCGTGCCTGGGGGCTGCAGGGGTGCCCGGGGGTGCCCCGGGGCCTGCAGGGGTGCCCTGGGGCTGCAGGGGTGCCCCGGGGGGATGCAGGGGTGCTGCAGGGGTGCCCGGGGGTGCCCCGGGGCCTGCAGGGGTGCCCTGGGGCTGCAGGGGTGCTGCAGCCATGCCCGGGGGCTGCAGGGGTGCCCCGGGGGGATGCAGGGGTGCCCCCGGGGGGCTCCTTGCTGGATGCTGCAGCCCAGCTGCTGACAGGGCCTTTTCCCCCTCCCCTCACTCCCAATCCAGGACAGTGGTGCCTGTCACTCTGCAGCATTTATTTATTCCTGCTTCCAGCTTTAGGTCCTGTTTCATGCTACCCTCAATACATGACTGCGGGCATAGGCTGTATTTTATGCTATGTACCCTCTGGAGATTAATCAGATCTCATTAACCTGTAGGCAGTTATTTGTGCAGCTCTGAGCTTCCCCTTGGTGAAAAGAAGGCAATTAGGTGGTAATCTTTCAGCCCATTCCATAAAAAAAGGTATGTTTGGGATGCAGAAAGTGTTTTCTGGTAACTCTGGTGTATCCAGAATCCCAGTCTAATGAGGTTACTGGTAGACTGGGCAGTGCTGGGTTAACAGTTGGACTTGATGATCTTAAAGGTCTTTCCCCATTTAGATGATTCTATATTTTATGCTACTGAGACCCTTTTTTACTCAGTGCAGTCACATTTCAGGATGACATTCTCTATCATATCCGAGGGATTTCATAGTTTAACCACTGCATTACACTGTCATTCAAAAATATGCTGCTCAGAGAAGTGCCTAAATGATACAAAATCTGTAAAGCCGTGAAATTCCTAAAATATACCAAATTTTTAAGAGATGCCAAATGCATCAAGTGTTTTGTGAGAGTAATTTTTCAGTTTTTATACAATCCTCTTCCGGATGGAAAAACTGGATACAAAGATACTAATTTAAAGATTCTGTGCTATCACAACCAAGGTGACTAGTCTGACAACCTGAACACTCTTCTTTCCCTCAAACACTGAAAAAATATTACAACATTCTCTAAAAATATTTAGTTTAAAACTAGGTACTTTAAACACTATCAAACAAACAAGAGGAAGAAGAAAGCCTCTCTTTGAGATGTCAGAGCTGAATAGAGTCCAATCCAACATCACTTATTCATCTGATTATTCCTTATACTGATTATTCATGAAAGAGTTGCAAAAGCCAGCCCAGAATGCTTGTGGAGCTTCAAAAGCAGAGTCTTGTTCTGTTCTCTCTAACCTCAGGGTTCAAAATGTCTCTATTCACCATTTTATTGGTGCTCTGCATTATAATATATTGCATATTGTAAGAGATGGAAAATCTAGTAAAACCTGTTGTTTATTTAAATATGTGTTTAACTGTAGTAATGATTGGAAATATTTAGCACTCCCAGGTATTTTTCTTCAAAATTGTAATAATGGCTGGTAAACATACAATATTTCTTTGCCTTTCTAAAATAAGAGAAAAGGCTTTAGTAATTTCATAAATGTCCATCACGCAGCTATTCCAAATTTTGACCAGCTCTGAATTAGAAAGTACTAGTGAAAAAACTAATGAGACTGGAGGTGGCTGACTTGCAGACAGTTCAGGAGCCTGGGCTACAGCAGAAGAGTAAAGTGAGGAGAAATATGCTGAGTTTTGTAATTAGAAATACAGATACTCAGGCTGCACTAAGCTCTCAGCTTCAGTCTGGCTGGTTTAGCACACAGCTCATGGTTAAAGTACCAGTTTGTGTTTAAGTGTAGAAACACACTGATGATCACACAGGACAATTAAATCATCCATCAAAGGCAAGCAGCACACTTGTAGTGGCAATTGTGTTATAAAGATTTCCCCTTGGTGTCTATATAAACCCTGATTCTGAGGACAATTCCTAGGGATCACACAAATAACTCACTTTTCACCAGTTATGCCCCCTGATGTTTTGTGCAGCTTTCAGGAAAAGAAATTCCTCTAAGGAATTGCTTTGAATAGAGGGGCTTAAATTAGCCAAGAAAGGCAAATTCTACAATTTCTAAAAGGCAGGAGCTGAATCTAGGGGGAGTAGCACTGCTGATATTGGTTAGTTGTACAGCATGGGAAGAGTTCTGGCACTGCCCTGCAAGCTGCAGCATCTTGGCTTGCTCTGCTCTGAGCACCTTCAGACCCAGGAGCTGTGGAGGGGTTGCTCAAGCACTGACTCACTTCCCCAGCAATTACACTGCAGCTTCATTCAGCAGCTTCAACACCAGCAGAGGTGTGGCTCCAAAAAGTGAGGATGCTATCCAGGTATCCCTGAGAAACCTTCCTGATCTTATCAACACATCAGCTCTCAAAATTTCAGTCAGAAAGTCAGACAGGCCTGGTAATGTGCATATTGCAAAGACTGTCTTTTTTTCTTTTTGTCAGGAACAGAGACATCTGGTTCTTTGGAGACACTCTTTGGTCCTGGTTTGACTTCATACAGTTACAGGGTGGAGTTTTTTACATTTGCATTAGATAATTTGGTTTATTTCTTAAAAGATACAATTCATACTTTTTTTTTTTTTAGGAAAGCAAGTTCAATGTCTACAATACACTGACTTAAATTCTCATAGATAAGATGTCCATTCTTTCTTCTCAAATTCTGTAACTACAGAAATCTGATATTTCTCCATAATTTCTCTTAAGAACACATCTCTCAGCAGCATAAATATTTTCTACAAAAAGTTTCCACAGAATATACTTTAGTGTCAGTTCTATTCACTGCCTAACAGTATCTGACTAATGGATTTGTCACTCTTTTAATAATTCCCAGTCCTATGGAAAGAGTTCTATATAACAAATAAAAATTTGAAGGAGAGAGATTATTCTAGAAATTTTCAACTTACCATGATTAACGAGTAACAGCTGATGCACAATCAGGAAAGTGTAACCTCACAAAACTCCCCAGCTTGGAGACTTAAAAAAGAGCCAATATCTGTGTACTATGTAGACCCCTTTGTCTGTGATCTTGTGACTAAAAAATGCTAAATAATTCTTTCTTAGATACCTTATCTTGATCATTATGACAACAATACAGTGGACTGTTAACTGTGGCCATAAATCAAATGTGCATCTGTGAATTACATAATTCAACATCTAAATTCGCACGATACTTCTAAGAGTTTAAAAAACCACTTTTTTTGCTCCCAACATAATATTTTGCTTCTCTACTGCAGTTCTAAGTAGTTAAATCTACAAATTATTAAATGTGAACAAACAAAAAGTAACAGAGGCATGCAAGCTGGAATGTGGTAACTTACAGAAGCAGCTCTTCTGCAATTAACATCACGATCAAATACTGCAGCAATAACCAATGCACTGAGGAAATAAAACACTGAGCATAAGTACCAAATATATGAAAAGAAATGTGCAATGCCATCATTTCAACATTTAGCCTTCTAAGCAGAATAGGCAGCACGTCCTCTAAGGAGCTTATTATTTAGAAATACATGTCTGAACTGAAATCTGAGTTGAAGTAACCTTGTACTTTCTTGCTTCTCTAGTTTGCTGTGGATTTCCCACAGCACAACAGCCACCCACTGTAACAAATAAATTTATGGAATACACAAACATCTTTTACTGCACAGAAAGGTTTTCTGTTTTAAACAGAGCAGGGGTTTAAAGTTTGGACATAATCATGTCTCATGTGAGACTCAGTGCAATTTTAAATTAAAACTTGGAAATACAGTTTCTCAACAGCCAAATGTACAGCAAGTCTTGTGTAAGGCTTAAACACAACACAAAGTGAAGTAATGGAAACCTGCAGTTATCTTCACAAGAACAGTCACATCCTATAAGGCACAAAAATCAAACAATGCAAAACAATATGCAAATCCTGATATAAGGTAACCTGCAAGATGAACTGCAAAGGAGTTTTTTAGGGTGACCTGTAGAGACAGAAGGATGATTATATGAAACAATTTCTTCATGCATGAAGTCTGGTGACCCTGCACAGGGTATTCTTCTGCCTCAAAAGAACTGCTGTTCAAAGATGTGCTACACAACACAGGAGAGAGAATATACCCCAAGACACGCAGTCTGCAGCTTTAGAAATCCACCTCCAGCATTCAATTAACTTCAGCAACAAATAAACATCACTTCAGGAGAATCATTTAAGCAGAAAATTATTCCTTTCAAACCCTGAAACTCTTCATTACATGATTTATTGACTCCAGGCAAAACCGGAAATAAATACTGGCTGAAAAGTAAATTCAAGATAGCTTTGCTTCAGCATAAGGATATTAATTACACTGATAATATCAAACTTCCCTGGGTAGTGGCTATCAGTTCCCTACAGTGATGAATACTGTGTTGTTCTAATTCTCTGAAATGCACAGTCAGCTTGGCCTCTGTAATTTCAGTTTATCTCCATTAGGGAAAACAGGAGACAGAAAGCCAGAATGAAATGAAAACAAACCCCAATAAAATGTTCTAAAGACAGTTAATGCTTTCTTACTGCTACCTGCAGGAGCAGTACCCCTCTCTGCCACAAAGACAAGAGGAAAGAGGAGGTCATCCAAACAACAGAGCCTGGAAGAGCAAATGTTGAGGAAGCATTGCATCAGGAAGCAGCACACATGGCTCACTGCTGAAAAACTGCTGGGTCAGATACACACTCTTCATACCATGCTTGCTAATTCTCTGGCAACACAGAGAGACTTAGAAATTATTTTAAAAGGACACTTACGAAGTATATCATTTTAATGATATGACTAGCTCCCACAAATGTTTTAATTAGAGAACTTTCATGACGAAAGGAATTGGAGGAAAATGATCCTTGAAACCAAAAAGAAGCACATTTCTGCCTGACATTTCTGGTTATACAGACTAGAAGCTAGAACAGTAATTTGTCAGATATGCAGTATTTCAATACTGGTCTTTTCTGAAGAGGGAGAAGAAAAACCCAACCACAAAAAACCCCTCATCGCACCAAGAAGCTCAGAATCCTGAGTGCTGCCCTCACTGTATCAAACAAGAGCCCATCTTATAATCACATTGTACTTTCCATTTTTTCTTACTCTTCTGTTGCCTTAAGACAAAGCTGTGGAAGTAAAGCCAGCAAAGCAATGCACTGTCTGCAGTGGCACCGAGTCACTCAGTGCTGCAACCCAACACTGTGTAAAGCAAAAAAAAAAAGCCCCAGGAATTCTATCATTGCCCCATTATATTCCTAAACCATACTGCAGTCACTGTTTCATGTAAATCCTTTTCATGAAGTATTCTAACTTATCAAACTCCACAAATACTCTTTTCAGGCTAATTCCCACTTGGAAGCACAGGCACATCCTCCACGAGGCCGGGCTTAGTGAGGAGGGTGGAACACCTCCAAGGGTTCTTCACCTGTCTGCTTTGTCGTGGGAGTTCATGTGATACTGCACCAGGATTTCCTAACATAAAGAAACTGTTTATGTCAAACCAAGTGGGATATTTTTTTAAGCTACTCAAAGGATCGTGTCTTGACTTGCCCCAAGTGCACCACACCTGCCCCACTGCCAGGCAGAGCAGAGGATGGCTCTGCACCCTCCAGTCCCTCTGGAACACCTCTCCTGGCTCCTCTGCACCCTCCAGTCCCTCTGGAACACCTCTCCTGGCTCCTCTGCACCCTCCAGTCCCCATGGAAAACCTTTCCTGGCTCCTCTGCACCCTCCAGTCCCCATGGA
>VXBQ01002760.1:179297-218101 GCA_013400175.1 Phainopepla nitens
TCCAGTCCCCATGGACACCTCTCCTGGCTCCCCTCCGCCCTCCAGTCCCCATGGAAAACCTTTTCCTGGCTCCTCTGCACCTCCAAGTCCCATGGAAAACCTTTTCCTGGCTCCTTGAGGGATATGGAGCCTACATGCACACAGCAGTTAAGTGCACAATAAACACAAACAGACTTTAAAAAGTTCCAGTTTTATCAGTTAACTAATAGTTCTCCCTTTCCTCATCATCCCTTCCTTGCTTCCCCAAGGACTCACCTAACTGGCTTCAGGGAAAGCTAGAAGGACTCAAATATGTCAGTGGGCACTCCCCAGCCCATGTGGATCTCAATCCCTTCCCTGACAAGGTGGAAGGAACCAGGAAGAAGAGGCAGGCCAGGTGAGAGACATCACAATACAGAAATAAGCACAAACACCAGTTGCCCTCAACTTACAAGCACCAGGTGTAGCAGGCAATCAACCTGAATTCCCTTTACCACCTGTAGCAGGTACTTCCAGTCTCCACTAGCCACAAGCAGCTGATCCTACTGCTATCCCCTGGAAATCTGCTCCCATCAATTCCAGTTTGCCACCCTGAAGCTGTGGGAGAGGAAAAATAAACTCTCAAACCTCTTGCCTATTTGGTACAAAACCAAAATTTCCTTCCTGAGCCCTAAAAAGGGTGAAGTGAGAACAGGACAGCAAACTCTCCTCCCTGCTGTACATTAGGAAAGGGAAAGTCACAATAACCACCACAAGCAAAGTGGGTTTGAACAATCCAATTAAAAAAAGGAGGTGAGACCAGAGCCAGACTCGGGTCTGTTGAGCACTGCTGCTGCAAACAGCCACTTCTGCACCTCTCCAGTCAGGCCAGTGCCCACCCAGTGAGCTGGGTGATGAAAACACATCTAGACTCAGGGTTTGTTGTTTGTTTGCTTGTTTGTTTAATTTTTCAGACCTGTTCACTTTATCCCATGGAGCTGTGTTACACCACTGCAGAAGCCACAAAGGCGAAGGAGCAAGCACAAGGGCCTGCTCTAAGCCACACTGCAGATGGCTCAGGTTTCATTCCTGCTGTTTTCTAGGAGGTCTAAAGAGAAGGAGAAATGCTGTGACCATTCCCATTTCCACACTGCCTACTTTTGCAGTCCCTCTAACCCAGCTCACACAGAGCTCTCACATGTCCTATTGGCCACCCACCCTCCTATGCTGTTCAGTGAGCTATTCCAATCCAAAAATTGGAAGTTAAATGGTGAAAGTGTAAGAAATACACATGTGGGAAAGAGCAGTGGAAAAATGCTTAGAACAGGAGTTATAAATCCTGTGAAAAGAAGAAGGAAAGGAAAAAGGAAATAAAAGAGGAAAGAGGAAAGGAGAGGGGAGGAGAGGGTCTGTGATACCTCTGCAGGAGGTCACTTAACCCAAGTGCCTTCAGCACCCAGCTCTCTGCAGGTACATAAGAGCAGAAAGACATTCTCCATATTTCATCACGGTACAAGACATAGCTCAAAGCAACGCTTCAGATTTCCCCAGTTCTGCAGGACAATCCTGCCCTGGGGCAAGCTCCATCATCCATCCTGAGCCACACCTGCCTGTTCCCCCCTCTGAGAGCCAGGCAG
The DNA here is from genome assembly GCA_013400175.1 of Phainopepla nitens. Classification (NCBI taxonomy): domain Eukaryota; kingdom Metazoa; phylum Chordata; class Aves; order Passeriformes; family Bombycillidae; genus Phainopepla; species Phainopepla nitens. The sequence goes on from VXBQ01002760.1 coordinate 180,893, forward strand.
CACCCTGGGGAAGCCAAGGCTGCCCGCCCTCGTGCCCTGCACCCACAGCGTGTGCCCGTGCTCTGCTGCACGGAGACAGCTCCCAAAGATCCCAGCTCCCACAGATCCCAGCTCCCACAGATCCCAGACCCCAAAGATCCCAGCTCCCACAGATCCCAGCTCCCACAGATCCCAGCTCCCAAACATCCCAGCTCCCAAACATCCCAGCTCCCAAAGATCCCAGACCCCAAACATCCCAGCTCCCAAAGATCCCAGCTCCCACAGATCCCAGCTCCCACAGATCCCAGCTCCCACAGATCCCAGCTCCCAAAGATCCCAGATCCCAAACATCCCGGACCCCAAAGATCCCAGACCCCAAAGATCCCAGAACCCAAACATTCCAGCCCCCAAAGATCCCAGCTCCCAAAGATCCCAGACCCCAAAGATCCCAGATCCCAAACATCCCAGCCCCCAAAGATCCCAGCTCCCAAAGATCCCAGCTCCCAAAGATCTCAGACCCCAAAGATCCCAGATCCCAAAGATCCCAGATCCCAAACATCCCAGCCCCCAAAGATCCCAGCTCCCAAAGATCTCAGACCCCAAAGATCCCAGACCCCAAAGATCCCAAAGATCCCAGACCCCAAAGATCCCAGCTCCTGAACCCCCACAGCAGCCACAACAGGCAAAGGAACCTGCACAGCTCCACACAGCTCAGATAGCCAGCAACCATTTAATCACTCTAATTGCATTACAGAGTGCAAGTATGTTTTCCTTTTTATTTTTTGTTTAGGTTTTAAACAAAACAGTTCAGCTCCTTACTGTGCACCTGCCACTTCACAGACAGCAACTTCCACACCCAAGGGGGCAGAATTCAAATTACCCACATTTCCAAGTCATTAAATTCTGTTTCACTTTCCTCATAGGTAAGCTTAAAAAGAGAGGCTACATGTAGAGACTGGGAGAGAAACAAAGCTCAGTCAAGTAGTGCTTTTATAATGATATGCTTGAACAGCAACTTCAGTGTGTGCATCTCAAAAAAGAGAAACATTGTCCTGCAAAAGAAGTGAAGTTTCATCTCCACTGCCAAGAATTTTCTTTTTGTGGTCCTGTAGTTTGAATAGATGAGGTAAGGTTTTAGAAACCAGTTTAACTAGACTTTAACAAACCATTAAGCAGATGTGGGCAAGTGTATCTTGTTGAAATATGGATTGGGAAAAAAAACTAACATGGAAAGATACAAGCAAATGCTATTTGAAATACTCCTGGGCATGTATTACCAATAAGTGTTCTCTATCTTTTGTTTGTTTGTTTGTTTTTTATTTTTTCTTGAAAGAGTGGCAAGGTTAGGAAGGAAAAGGGTTGATCTATGATCTACAGCAATCTATATTTGCAACTTCAATATTCTGCCAATTTCATTACTGAAGAGAACATTCATAAAAAACAGGGAAGAATCAGCTGACAGTGAATATGAAGAGAAGGATTTATTTTAAAGCACTGTCAGAAATTTTACTTAAAAAAAAAAAATCTGACTTCATGCAGTTTAAAGCAATTTTTCACTGGTCCAAAGTGAAATATTTATATTCCTTGACTGCTGAAAACACAATGTTTTTCAATTACATAAAGATACAAGAAAAGGAGAAAAGAATCCCCTGCAAATCACCCTCTGCTTTAATCTGTAACTGCTGGTAAGGGGTGGTAGGGCAGGACTCAGTTTCTGCATTTTGGTACCTAAGTGGGTCCCCATGTGCCTCCAGCAGCTGAACACTGAGTGCAGGATAATCCTTGTGCAATTCCCAGCACTAAGCAAAGCCAGCAGCTCAGGACTGCAATCACTTACAGTTCTGGAAGGTGTTTACTATTTTTCTCTATTAGTGTGTATTCTTATCCAGGCAGATGTTTTTGCTGTGTAATTCAGCTCACAATGGATATTATGCACTTTGTTTCAAGATGCTGAGTGCTGCATTTTTTAAGGGCAGCAACAATTTGCTTGTGGCTAGAAGTATGACTCTTCTTGAAGTAAAACAGTGACACACCTAAGGCTAGATTTAAAAAAAAGCCGTGTGTAATTATCGGCTTGCTGACACAATAGGTGAAACTGTGTGTCATACTTTATTTGAATTTTTTTTTTCACCATTTCTCTTTGGAGTGGCAATTCTACCTTCAAGAGTTGATTTAGAAAAGGAATGGCCACTACAACACAAAGATTTTTAAGTAAAGCCTTGTATGGCATTAATACTTGCTAAAATACCTTGCAGCTTTGCTGGAAAACGAAGATATTACAAACCACAACACCTTACAGCTGTTCTTTAGCAATTTTCAGCTTCCATGCCATGTTTCTCTCCATCTCACTAACAGAAGTTGTCACAGGTGGCACAGCCACAGCGCTCAGTGGTTTTACTACTACAGGCAGGGGATCTCAAATACTATTATTTGGCACTTTCCTGAAAAGAAAATAATTTGTTTCCAGAAGAGGCTGGAAGCTGAAGGACACAAGCTTCTTCAGAAACAACTTCCTGATATAAACATCTGTTCAGAGGTCCCACCAACAGCTTTGTGACCATAAAACTAAATACCACAAACCCTGAAAAACCACAAACCTGCATCAAGCCTATGGAGACCAACACTGCAGGATGGCAGAGGGAAAGGAGTAAATGAAATATGAAATATATGGCTCAAAGCATCATGAGCAGAAAAGTTCTGATACACAGAACAGATCAGAATTCTGATAAAGGGAAGGCTTGAACACTCACAGTTGAGCTTTCTTAAGTTTCTACAAGCAACAAGCCTGCCCAACCTTAAAAGAAACATTTAAATTTTTCAACTCAGGGATGGAAGCAGAGGTTTTATTTTTATCAAGCTGCTGACCAAATCTAGGAAAATCACCAGATTTGAACCAGACTTCAGCATGAGTCTGGCCATACCAAGACTGAAGATTTGCTGGCAGTGAGAACATAAATGTAACCCTGCAGAGCTGTTAGCACCCTGCCAGAGCCATTTGTTACCAGTCTGGTCACAGGTGACAGTGTGCCTTCACTGCTACCATCAGTGCTGGTTAGATTAAAAACAAGAATACAAGACTGTACTCACGGGATTATTTCTGTGCAAATACATCTACACATACCCTCAGCTAAGAATTTCGTACTGCATATAATGAACTCAGCTAGAAGTGATTTAAATATGACCCTTCAAAAGAAAATATCTCATTAATAACTTACAGTGGCAAATGTCACTGTTGCTATCATGCCAAAGCCAAGCAGGGCTATTCTGGAGCTCCATGTTCTCTGTCCATAAGTTATCCCAAAGCAGGGGATGGCATCACATCCTAGCACAGCTTAGAGCTATCAGGCTCCTCTCCTTTAGTATCTATGCCAGTGTAGGTGAAACATCATCAGAACACCATCAAAATAACTCTCACTTTATGAGAGAAACAAGGCTAAAATATCTCAGCATTTTTTGTCTGCTCACTATGGAAAAAATGGAAGAAAAATGGTGCTTGGTCTTAAGAAGTTGGACAGCAGGTTCTTAGACAGGAAGGTTTTATCAAGGTCTCAAGAAACACCAGGAGCAAGTACCACAGGACAGAGACCTGCTGGGTGACCCTGCACTGAAGGACCAGCACTGAAAATTGAAGCTACAGGGGTGAAAAACAGTAGAGACCAGCCAGGACACTGGGGCAAAGAATAAACATGGATTAATCTACAGATTGTCTCAAAGAACTTTAAAAATTGTTTTTAAAGAAGAAAGAAACAGTCATATATTCTTTGGGAACCTGCTGAGCTCAGTAGGTAGCCCTGTGGTGGCAAACTAAGCTTTTTGGATGAGATTGAAATGGTTTAGTCAGCAATCTAGAAGCAAGGAAGTCCCTAAAAATTAAAGTAGATATCCAAGACCACAGACAGTCCAAACTTCTACTTTTTTGAAAAAGAAAATACTAAATGACCACGGATCAAAACCCTTCTGATGGAGACAAAGCTGCCTGAGTTGCTGCTATCAATGGTTATACTAAAAGTGTGCCAAGAAACTGTTAGAAGCCTTCTTTGTGTTTGCAGTGCAAGTCACCCGTTAAGAAACCTCGAAATGTCAGCCAGTGTGTGGCCAACAAAAAGACCAAACAATAAAGAGAGGAGGGAGAACATGAGATAAAAGGAAAAAAAAAGGTAACCAGTTTGTATCTGCAAAAATATCAACAGAATTAAGTGAAAAGTTGCAGCAACCTCCAGTCCGTCATTGCAGTATCATGGATTTGGAAATCTTGTGAAGATTTTACTTTTGAAAGTCTTTTGAAACAGAAACCACAGATTGAAAAAGAACTACACCAGGCATTTCCATTTACTGCTAAGTCAGATCCTGGACTCTGCTCTGCTCTCTAAAACCACAAGCTATCAAAGAGGAAAAATTCTCTCATACTAACTTTAACTCAAACATCTTCTTAGTAATAATAAAGCCTCCACTATCCAAAAGTGCTGTGTTACTAAGAATTTGCTACTGCCACATAAGATTCTTACCCCTTTCAGAAACTGGAAGTGGTTTTATTTTTTATTCAAAATAATCCTTGACCTGGAACACTTCAAAAGGAAAATTATAATTTGTATAGAAGTAAAGCTGAGGTGTACTTTATTCTTTTAGACTTAACCTGCTCAATTTGCAAACTGTAAGCTGGTCAATAAAAAAATGATTTATTCTTTGCACAACACCCAGCTGATGAAGTCCCAGGAATCTTGGATTGTTAGGAATAAGACAAACCTGAAAAAGTAAGAAACAACCTCTTCCTTAAGTTTTCTCCTAATATTTCCAGCCCTTTATGACTCCATAAAGCAACTCCTCCATTTTAGAATGGTTTGTTATTTCTACCTCTACTGAACTAAGGCTCCAAATCTTCCCTCTCTTAAACCTCTCTTCCTAAACTCCCCGAGTTGATGTCACTGAGCTCCCCACAGAGAAAGTGGATCAAGCAGACAAAAAATGACACCCTGCCAAAGCCTCCAGTGATTTCTCTTATCCTTTCAGTGAGTTTTTCTGGATTTGCCTTTGAAAACCTGGTGAACAGAGGGAAGTGAAGTCATCACGCGGCAAGGAAATACTCAGACATGTTTACATCACTCACCCATGTGCAATTCTTTATTTTTCAGCATATGTGTTAGCTGACGCCCTAAGTTTTAACGGATTTAAAACAGGACCTGTACCAGTTTGGCAGTGGCACGGCTTACCTGGAGATGTGGCTGATGAAGGGGACGAGCTCGGCGGGCTCGTAGGCGCGCGCGAAGGCCCAGCACACGTAGCAGGCCGCGTCCCTGACGTTGGAGCCCACGCTGTACGCGCCCCTCTTCTCGTCGTACGTCAGGGCCTTCAGCATCACAGGAACCACTGGCACAGCAAAAAAATCCACAGAAAGCAACAGTTACAACCTTCGAGACCATCTCCTTCCATGCCCTGCCATGGCAGGGACACCTCCCACTGTCCCAGGCTGCTCCCAGCCCCAGTGTCCATCCTGGCCTTGGGCACTGCCAGGGATCCAGGGGCAGCCACAGCTGCTCTGGGCACCCTGTGCCTCACCAGCCTCACAGGGAAGGATTTCTTCCTGATATCTGACCTAAACCTACTCTCTTTTAGCTTAAATCCATTCCCCCTTGTCCAGTCACTACATCCAGGAGTAAGTAACGTTTTTCTACAGATAAAAGAGCTGCCAGAACCTGTAAGGATAATTCTTTTACACTGTTCTAGAAACACATTGCCACAGCTCAGGAAATATGAAGGCAGGGCTCCCCAGAGGGCTTCATTTAGTATCTGCTCATCCAGATAGCAAATCTGAATATATCTTTCTCTAGATGGCACAACTTCATTAAATTACTTGCTTCTGCAGAAACAATAGCCTCTGAAAAAAAAAGAAAAAGTCTCTCTCTCCGTTTTCTTTCTTGTACGAAATTTATCAAATGCATCTTTTTTCCTTAGAAAACACTTGTCACAAGGTGATCCCATTAACAAGAAACGGGATCACTGAGCTGCATTTCATTAGCAGTCTGTGCCTGGACATCCTTGAGTGGATAGAATCACAAAATAATTAAAACTTCCATGTGCTGTTCATCACTGTGTGCTGCTGCTTTAAACAAAAAGATAGATACAATGACTGGAGAAGTGAAGTGTTAAAAGGCTGTTCAAATTCATTTTAAGCTGCTAAAGAAAATCAAGCAGTAGATATAGGGATGGGTGAGATTTGGCTAATAGGAGCATAAACAATACAAGGGAGAAAGTGCAATTCCCATCCTGGAACAACAATACAGAAGAGATGGATGGATTGTTGGACATTTCCCAGTTCCTAAAGAAACTGCAATGAAAATCTACAAAAATGCTGCCTAGCTTGTTCTGAAAATTGCTGCATCAACTGATGAGAAAAATGGAATTTGCTAGTTCTACAGGAACACTCAAGCAGGCGCCAAAGGCAATTTTTGCAAAGCTGCAGCACATTTCCCTCAGTGCAAGTGACCACTCCAGCTCCTCCCGAGAGCTGCGAGCACACTCCCACCTCTGTGCAGGGAAGGAAAAGGGGAAAGGAGGCCCCTCCAGCAGCTCCTCACATTTGGATTGTCTCTGTGAAAGAAAAAATGTATTTTTGCAGTTTAATGTCCCAAATGCTGGGCACAGCATCAAACGGTTTGTCAGGGTCAGGGACAGTGGTGATGCTCCTTGTCAGGGTCTGTTGGCCAGGGCAGCTCGAGCTCTCACACCTCTCTGGTGTCCTTTTCCTACATCTGGGACTCACAGCACTGCTCTGTGTGACTGCAGAGTCTTGGGAGACAGAAGAGGAAGGAAACAACAGTGGGCACTGGAGAGGTGGGACTAACAGGGGAAATAAGGTGAAGTGTGCAGCACTAGTAATCAATCAGAAACACAAGAACAACAAAGGAAATACTGATCTAGGGGGCATCTGGTAAAGTTTTGTGCTATCACTGGTTGAATATTTACTGGCAAACCATAAGGTGAAATGCTGAATAAAAACTGCTCCTGACACAAGTGTGTGTGTGTTTGAAAAGCAGGTCCAGCATTACATTTCTTGTTGGTTTTTAAGAGTTATGAAAAACCCAAAAGAAACACTACCCAAAATGCTAGGTTTAACTTTCATTTCTTGCTCTAGAGTTCCTCAAACAACCATGTCAAACCTTAACCTAAAATCACTTTACCTAAAAAAATCACAGATTTAAAAATCTGAAAACTTTAGAAAAAAAAATCTTCCAGAAAAAACTTATTTTAGTTTGGTAACATGGAGACAAAATTCTTTAATTTTTGAAATTCTGAACATGCCTTTTTTATTGAAAAGTAGAAGGCTGGAAGATGCAGCAAGGAGAAGATCTGAACTGTTCCTTAACTTTACAGGTTTAACTTTAAAAGTTTAGCTTTAATTTTACAAGTTCCCATTTATTTCACAGATCTACAATTTTTTTTAAAAAACCAAAAACCAAAACCAGAGGATAAATAGCGCCCACTCTCAAAAGCTGATTATTAGAACAAAATCCACCTGTGTGGGTCTGTGAATGCTCAAGGAAACACAGTCACCTTTACCTGTAGCCTGAAGGTATCAATAAGCACCTGCTTCACCCCACCCTGCCATGCCCGAGAGCGTCACTGCAGTTGCAGCACAGCCCTGTGCTCAAGCCTTGGAAAATAAAGAAACAACTTCTGGCATTACAAACAACAGGGCTGGGTTGGTTTTTTCCTCATACTGAAGACATGTTGCAGAGATATTCTGCTTTTTAAACACAGATTTTACAGTCGGATGCTCAGCGCAGGTGAGAGACAATAAAAGTCTGGTGAAGGAGCTTGTGGAAGACATTGGATACTGAAGGGTTTGATGTAATTAAATGAAAGATCCCTTACATTAGTTCTTTAAAAACATACTTTACACCAGCCTTGACTATAATCTATGTCATCCAGAGCCCTTTGTCACTTTACTACACATAGTAAATTTATTTTTTTATTTAGTGCAATGTTTATCATATAAAATATACAAATACAGCAGTCAAACAAACAACAAAAACCTGCTCCTCAGCCCTAGGCCTTGTCTCCACAAGAAAATTGCAAAATGTTACGTCGATCTTATTTAATTTAAAACAGATTTTCACTGGATCTGGGGTTAAACAATAATTGTCTAAATTTAGTTTCAAACTAAAATATGCAACTTAAAACAGATTAAGTCAATGTTATCTTAGACAAGCATTATGTTTTTATAGGGACTGTTTAGGCAGAGAAGCTGATTCAATCCATAGAAAATATACTGCAAATCCTTCTATTTTAGAATTATATAAGAAAAAGTACTATAAAGTGGACGTTTGCTATCCCTGAAGGGTGCATTGTGCACAGTGTCACAGCAGGAGCAGCTACAAACATTGCAATTAATGAATGAATAATTAAACTTGGTTATATATTCAACACAAAGAATAACAATTTTCTTCAAATTTTTCTTCAGTGAAAAACCAACTCAGTTGTGAAAACCAACTTCAGAAGTGAAGGTTCAGCCTCTTTGTGAGCCTCAGGCTTAAAGAAACTGGTGCAGACATCTGCAGCGTGTTGTTTCCTAAAAACACAGCTCTGGCTCCCCCATGAACAGAAAACCAGGTTTGAGACCACTCACTCCTATATGGCACCCCAGCTCCTCACTGGAACTTCGTCAGGGCTCTTGCACTAATGTTTACTGGATCAACACAGATGCAAACACCAGAAAGTTCAGGTTAGGCCCATTGACAGAAATAAGTACGTGTTTAAAATTCTGCCAAACATCTCCGAATTGTTCTCATTTTCTATGTAAGCTGTTGACTCCAGAATCTGCTCTTAAAGGAAGAGCTCCTCTCTTTGATGGAGAGGATGCAGCCTCCAGTGGGGATCAGGAAGTGCGTGTGCTGTTTTGGCTGTGGAAAGTTCTCTATGTTCCTGTGAGATGCTCCCACATCACACCCCCGAGGGCAAGTGCCTGCAAACCGCCCACGGGTGACCTCTCCTGGGCCATTCCTGCCCCGGGGCTGACCTCATTACGAGCTTGCCAGGGAAGGAGGAACAGCACCACAGCTCCTGCAGGCCCAGAAGGGATGTGAGCAGTGAGCAGCTGAAGCTGCTGGAACCTCCTGGTCTCTGGGCCCTCAGAGCTGGGCAGAGCAGCTCCACAAACCCGAGCAGCACTCTGTGGCCCGTGACTGCGAAGGGCCGCGTCTGTCTGGCTGCAATCTCCCCTCAGTCTCTCACTACGTAATGAATTAAAAGAGTCTTTAATTATATGGTCACGTGGTGGTTTTTCCATGGAGCTATCTCAGCCAGCCCACAGGACAGACCTGCTCCAGCGGTGAATCACGGCAGGGCAGCAGAGGAGGTTGTTGTCTGCCTGGCTGCTGAGGGTGGAAAGCATGGAATGCAAAGGCTGGCTGTCAGACTGAGAGAAGGGGGTGGTGGTTAAGCTGGATGTTGCCCCAAAGACTGTTTGATAGCAGCCATGGTTCTTAAATGCGGTGTTTAGGAGCTGGACACTGGCTGCCAGGTCCCTCTGCCATGGGCTACAGGCAGCCTTGCACCAGTGGCCCGGTGCTGACAGGAGTGTGGGCTCTGGAGTGTGGCCAGGCAGGAAACAGACAGATCTGGATCCCAGCCAGTCCATCCCAACATCCTTACACACCACAGCCCTACCAGCTCAAAGCCCCCTGCCTGGCTTCACTCAGAGCAGCAGCTGACCCAGGACAGCTCTGACCCCCAGAGCACGCCGTGTTTTGGGGACTCTCCCACCCACTCCCACCCAAGGCCAGGGCAGAGACCTCCACACAGGGTGCACAGGTGCACAGCTGACAGAGCTCTGCCTCTGACTGAACCAACAGCAAACTGCAGTTAAAGGCATGAAGGAACAGGCTTGTGGAGAAATCCTACTGGGCAAATGAATTACTTACTCTAAAGGAGTATAAAAATTCTGTAAACTCGTAACACTGAATGTCAGGAAAGAAGTATCACCCAAGAAAGCCCAGCCTTAAGGCCAAAGTTGTGCAATACCAAGATAAACCCCACGGTGAAAAAGCCAGAAGCAATTCATTGTCATTTATTCTCTGCTCAGTGTTTACCCCATCTCCCAGTGGTGCTGGGGGAGGGACCTTTCCTGCTGCAGCTCCAGACACAGCATTTCTTCCGGCTCATACCTGCTGGCTAGTGAAAAAAGAATAAATCTGCACTATTTATAAAGCTTCCTTGCTAATTTGAAAACTATTACGGTGACATAGGCATTATAACTTTTTAAAAGGCTCTTTTCAAGACCATGCATCACTTTTAACAAAGTTCACCTGCGTGTTAGAGAGAAGGAATTCCTCCATAACCAGCCTTTCAGGTTTGGGTGTTCTCGATTTTCTAAAGAGTCCACCTAAGACAGGTAGACTTTTTTTTTTTTCTTTTTTTTTTTTTTTTCCCACTTCTTCCTGTATCTCTGATGAAAAGCACCTGGAATTTTGCCAAAAGCCTCACAATTAACCACCACTAAAGAACCAACACAGTGTAGAAGCCTGACTTCTTGATGCATCGTCCCTCTCCTCCAACCCCTGGCTGCTGCAAATCCATAACAAACAACTTACTATGGAATATGAAAACACAGAAGGTAATCCTTAAAAGTAGAGAATGTAAACAAGTTTAAGAAGCTACATAGTACATTTCCATAAGACTATTCAAATCCTGGTCTCAGCTAAAACCTCCTTCTAAAATGCACTGGAAAACTGTACTGGGTTCACTTCTGTTTTGTTTTTTGGTTTTTTTTCCATGGATGGCACAGTAAGATTGGACAAGCAAAAATGCCCCTTTTGTCCACTGTGTGTAGAGTTTTTCTACATAAAGGAGCTTTGGGGTTTGGTTTTTTTACACATATAGTTATATTTAATTATCAGTAAGCACCATTCCCTCTACTTAGAGAAAAAGAGGAAATACACAGCAATTCAATCTTTTCTCCATAACAGCACATGCTCAAGCCTTCTCTGTACCAGAAACAGACAATTGGGTACTGCCCCAGAGCACATACCCATTCTAAACAAAGTAACAAGAACAAAATAACAATAGAAATCAACAAGGTATTTGCACCAGAAGCTGATGGAATTTTAAAATCAAATACAACAGACACATGTACACAGATACTCCTTCAAAGCTGTAGCATCTGCTATTGAGACTGGCTGAGTCCATTTGAAATTCTCTGGCAGCACCAGAGACTTCACTTCATACAAACCTTTCACCAAAAACACACTTGACAATGGGATACCTTTAAAACAGAGAGCAAACATCAACTGAGAGACCCAGTCTTTCCTATTTAAACCAAGAGCTTACCATTCAGCAGAAATACTTCACAAATGTGTCCCTAAGTCAGGACCTTCTTGGATACTTGTAGAGTTGTGTGTGTGACCTCTCTGAAAATGTAAAAACTATCATGTTTTTGTCATGGAACCTGCCCAGTTCTCTCTCAAATGTGCCCCAGGTCCCTCAGTAACAGACCTTCAACACCCCCTATTTCCTTCTTACAGTTTTTCATGCTTCTTTTATTCTGAAGGTAACTTATGAAAAGAAGTTAAGGTTGGTTCTGCACATTTTTCACTCTTTACCACTACTTTTCATTTATTCTGACATTAAAAAAAATCAAATTCCAGATTCAGATCAGTTGTATCGACCCACCAGAACCAGACTCCTGAATTTCCCACTATCCCTGGATCCCATCAGCATCATTTCCTTCTGTTCAAATGCTGCTTTCATTGTTGCCACAGTTTAAAAAGGAGCAAGGGACTGTTGGACTATCCCAGTCTATTCCCCATGAATGGGTAAGGGTATTTAAGAAAGCAGGAAAATTAAAAGTAACGTCTTCCTGGCTGGAATGCTCCCAAAATAAGCACAAATTCACTGAAAGTGTAACCACAGGGCTCTTCCAATCTGCTTTCCCTGGCTTCCTTCTCCTACTCCTCAGTGATGCAAATGTTTTCAGCCTTAACTTTACACATACTTGATTTTACAGCAGAAACAGGATCACATGATGCACAGTGAGCATTATTTCCTGGTGAACCACTAATAAAGATTATATTTGAGAGATTGTCCCTGGCTTTCAGCACACACAACTGGGACTACTCAGAGCTCAGGAAGTCCTTGAGAGTGACACCAGAACATTCTTCAGCTCACCACCAAGACGTTAAGAACGCCCAGGAAGGTTCATGTTCCTCTACATGACACACCTTATTAGCTAGAAAGTTTATACTGTGCTGTCATCAAGAGAAATTTTAATAACGTCCTTTCACAAGCAAACCAGAAATTCAAGTAAACTAGGATTCTCTTGTTTGTTTAGTATTTATCCCCACCCAATTAAATAAAAACCCCTATAAATAATAGTCTGAAGCCTACAAAACCACAAATACAGCACAAAACAAAAGCTGTGAAATCATACTGAAACCACACTGAAATATAAGTTTTTGGTTCTAGCATACACTGTAGAGTAAGGAATATTTCATTTTGGGGTGCTGCAATTACAAATGTAGAATCCCACACAAATCCATCATCAGATCATGAGATTTTAGTTAACTTTGGGCTATTTTGCTAAAAAGGCTCCCACATGCAAATTAAGCTGCATGATCCCTTCTAATAACAACTGTAATTTTACAGCTAAATAGTGACATGTAACTTTGAATGCAAACCCATAACAGCCAAGCTGCAGCTCATGAACTGCAGCATCAGTATTTTTCAATGAAATAAGATAAAATATCGAGTTGTTTTCGCTGGTTTATATTCCCCACTTTAAAAATGTATTGAAATAGTAAACAACATATATTAATCATATAAATATTCACAAAATTTGACATGTTTCAGAAAATAACTGAAAGCTAAAAATATGTTGAGTCTGAGAGTATTTGTTCTATGCATCCCTGCTCTCTGGTGAGAGCAGCATTACAGCAGCCCCACAGCAGGTATGGCTCCAAAAAAAGTGAGTTTATATACCCTGGAACTGCACATGGCACAACTCAGGTCCTGCTGCTGGATTCTATCAGAAAAATTATCATGGAGGCAAGAAAACTGGTTCAGAATCTCTGGTGTAAGTTTTGAAACTAAAGCAGAAAAGGAAAAAATACTCAGCACGAAAATCCCTTTTAAAAGAATACGTTTGGAAAGAGAATTGTAACGAGAGCGTCAGGCAGAAGCTGAAGGTGCATTTTGCACCCCTGTGAGAATGACTGAGAGGGGAAAGAGTCACCATAAAAAACCCTCCCTTATAAACAGTTCATCCCTTTGCCTACAGTCCCAATTCCTGCTGTTTCCCACTTCCCCCAAGGTGTTTCACTGCCCAAGGGCGAGGATGAGAACCCAAAGATCATCCTAGCTCCAGACCAAACAGCACAGGCCACAATAAATATCTAAAAATGGGATCTGCAGTTGCTATTAACTGCTGAGCTTTTATTCTTTTCCCATACAAGTAATTTGCTCCAGTAATCCTGAACAAGTGGCTCCCAAACACCAGCACAGCAATCTGCCCAGACGTATCTCCAGAGTCAGGGGCTGGATTGTTATGGAAAACAAAGGCACATTTCAAAGGTGTTATTCAAAAAGCATTAAGACTAATAACTATTCATATGGGATAGAAAAAAATAATTATGAGAATATTGTAGGAGAATCAGGTCATGTTTCGGGGCACGGTGTGAGCTCCAGCAATTCCATTCACATCCATTTGCCCCCTTCTGGGAATGGTGGGGAACAACCCAGCCCACACCTGCTGATGCTGAGACAAATCCCTCAGTTCAAGTGATGCCAGAAAGAAAAAAAGGACTTTCTTAGCTCAAAGCCACACATCCAGACACAGCTAAGGTGACACAGGTGAACACTGCAGTTCCAAGGTGTTTTCTGTAAGCTTCACCAGCTCCATGTCCACCAGTATCCACATTTACCTGGGATCATGCTGCTCTCCTGGAACAACTAATGAGCTCACAGGTTGGAAAGGCACCTCTGCAAAGACCTGGAAAAATGACTGGTGATGGAAAACCAGGGGCCATCCCCTGGAAGCAGCACTGGAGTCCTGAGTGCAACCAGCAGGGCCAGTCCTGGCATCAGAGCAGAAGGGAAAGAAGTCTCTGATTAATGTGGAGATGGGAACTGACTGGAACAACACCTGGCACACACTGATACATCCAGGGAAGGGAATTCTGAAGGGGAAAACAGAAATGAGATGTGTATCCTAATCAGGGTAAGTTTACCCCATTTGGATGCAGAGTTTCTGCAACTGATATTTTGTCTTCTGTTTAGTGCTAAATCTGAGCCAAAAAATTCATATAAAAGCATGAACAAGGAAGTTTGTAACATTTAGAGAATGACAGAATTATGCTACAGTAATTAAATCCATGAAATTCAGCTACAGCTAAACAATACTTAATACTGAATTTAAAAAAGAACCAACAATAAAGAAGTATATTCTACACCAAAGCAGATAAAACCCCAAAGATTCAGGCCCACAGAGATACAAAAATAATCACATTTTTAAAAAAAAGGCAACTTGGCAGAAATATATCAATAAATCCAAATTTTACTATGTCAGTCCTGGTGCTCTTAATTATCTGACCTGTGCTCAGGTAAATGAAAAAGGTGCTACCAACAGGGGACTGGGGTCACTGACAGGACACTCAGGATGTTACTGAGTGAGTTAAAAAGTGTGGAAACAACATCGCTGCAATCATGATTTAGTATTTCAATGAGTCTGCATAAACAGGAGTTCTCATGGTCCTGGTCTGGGGTCCACCAATGAATCTTCTCCCCCAGATCTGGATTTTTAATATCACCCAAGCCCCAAGCAAAGGAGAATTTACATGAGCTGTTCTTTTTCTTCCAGTTCTACTTTGCTTGCAGCTGATTTCACTGACCTGACTGGTAACAGCAGCTTCCAGGAAGCAGCTGGGTTTAAAACATTTTCCATGGGTCAGTGCAGCAACTGGACATCACATCTCCCCTCCAAACACAATGTCAGGGGGGAAAATAAAATCCAAGTTCCAGTTCTGACTGTCTGTTATCCCAGTTCAGTCAGCTCTATTGAGGGAGTCCTATAGCTTCCTCTAGATGCCACAAATTGAAATTTTCTAGAGACATTTCTGAATACAGACACTGGAAGGTCTTTCTCCCTTTTTCCCTTTGAAATTTCTAACAGACAAATTTTTATTCAAAATATTTTACAACTAAATGGAAGAATTTATCCCACCTTAATCCAAAGGATTTACAAACAACTAGAGAGTAATGTGACAGTAATATTATACCTTTTATGCTATGCTGCATTACAGAATCATAATAATAAAAAAAATTAAGGGAAAAAATAAAACATACCACAAGAGCCACTCTTTTACCTTAAAACTAGTGATTGCTTATAATTTGATTTTTTTTTCCAAAAAGTTACACCAGCCCAGCAAGAGGAAGCATGGTGACCTGCATACCCACACAGGGAAGTAGATGTCTGTAAATAATTCCAAAACCAAAGGCAACACCTTTAAAAGTATTTTTAAGACACTGCTTTAAAGACTGATTTTCAAACAACTTTTATCCACTTTTTAAACAGGTTTTGTAGTGACTATTTCCTTAATAATTTTCATTCCAAAAAAATCTTACTTTTTCCAACTATAAAATCCACCATACATTTGAAAGTTTCTGCAGTTGTCTTATCTGTAAGAGTAAAAGTTGTAAGAATGAAAGTTGTAATCTGCAGCTGTCATCTACACGGCAGTGGATGAGACAAGAGGGTTCTCATGTTCAGTTCTGAACAGAAGTTTTACCATCTCTGTAACATTGGAATTAGTAGCCAAAAGCCTCTTTGCTTATGCATTAACAGGAGTGGTTTTTAGACAGAGCTACAAGTATCAAAATATTTTCCTTCTGCCAGCCTGTATGTGAGAGGAAATCATTTCACTGAACAGCTCAGCCATGTCACCAGGTGACTGGCACACGCACCAAGAAATTTGTCATTTACAAACTCCAACAAAAAACACAAACAGCCAGTCCCAAACTTATCAGTGGGTGAGCAGTTGACTTTCCCACATCACTGCTGGATTTCACAGGTCCTGGGCAAACACACAGCCATGACAATCAATCCTTCCTGCAGTGGCTCCTCTCCCTTTCCAGGACCTGTACATTTGGCTGTCGATTATAGACAAGCTTTGGCAGGTTCCTGTGGCAAGCAAGCTTGGAGTTAGTTCAGTCCCGCCTTCAGAAAGGAGACTCATGAAGGACAAAAATTTAAATAAAAATGAAGAGGGGGAGGAAAAAAAAAAAAAGAGCAAGAATATTAAAGCTACAAAGGCATTAAAGAAAAAAGTCAGTCTCTAATAAATGAGCAAAATTATTTTTTAAGCTTTGCTACCCCGTGCGTACAGTCAGTTCTGTCGTCCACGAGTCACTTGTGCAAAACTTAAATATCCTCAGTGTTAAGGAAGCCATTTGTGACCCCACACTGCAAACTGCCTGCCAGAGGAGCAGCCACCAGAGCTGAGAGCAAAACTTGGTTGTTGGAGGGCACGGAGCGACGGGAGCTGTCTTCGATAGCCGAGATGCTGAGGTAATGCTCAAGGAGAGCGGTGGACGCAAACAAATGAATCGTAGCTGCAGGCTGGAGTAATATCAGGTGCATCTCTACACCCCGAGGGCTCAACTCCTACACGCTCAGGTCCCTCCCCTGGAACAGCCTCCTGCAGTTTCACTCAGGGCTCAGGCAGAGAACAGGTACTGCTCTCCCAGCAGTGACAGCTCCAGCTCAGCGCCCGCCCGGCAGCTCTCGGACACCCCAGTGCCCGGTGAGTACATTGCTTTAGAGCATTTCTTTAAATAAAACCTGCTCATGTTAAGGAGTAAATCTGAGGTGCTCAGTTCCCAGCTGTCCCAGCAGCCAGGGTTACTCCAGCAGGTGCACTCACGGCACCAGTCTCAGCTTTCAGCAGAAAGTTTCAACAGGAGAGGGGAATATTTCAGTCTGAGAGAAAACCTGACTCTTGCAAGTTTTTACAATAATTAACTCTCGTTGGTGCAAAGGGTTTTCAGCACCTTTGTTTTTTTTTTTTTTAATTCAGGGAGTTAATATATTGAAGCATGACAAAAACCTGTATTGCTTAAAATTGCTGCGTTTGCTCTGCCAGTTCTGCTTCCTAAAGTCGTGTCAGGTTCATCTGAAAAGCCTGCATGAAAATAATGTGCTCCAGCTTTGATTTATTAATTTTTCCAGCTTCTGGAAATTTAGCAGAAAATCGGATCATTTTCTATTTTCTAGTCAATTAAAGTGTACTAAGACATTGATTTATTAACTTGGTATGTAGAAAGATTTTTATTTCTTATCCACGCTGCCTAGGCAAGTCATTTAATCTCTGTTTCTGAGCTCACTCTCGCACACTCGGGCGCACACGGACACACACAGCAGCTCCCGTGGGTCTGCACCTCACACACACTCTGCCCTCCCAGCCCACTCCTCTCACCCCTGTTTCCTCCTAATTAACAAACAGTTGCGTTAAAATTTATCTTTCAGTTTCAAGAACCTGGAAGTTTAGAAGGGAGGGGTAGTTAATCGCTGGAAAAATCTCAGCTAGAATAAAACTCACAAATCTTGTTCTTGCAACACCCTGGGTAGGTGACAATGGCATGTCCTTGGGTTATGCAATAATGCCACATCACAATATTTTAATTATAGCATGTCCTTCAAAATGTTCCACCCCAGTGAGTCCTCCTGGTCAGAGAGATCCACATCACCAGAAGGAGCCTGCAATAATAATGGGGTGGGCATGAGCAGCTGTTACGTACTTTGCTGAAGCAGTGTCCTAAAAAGAAATGTAATTACTGTCCCTGCTTGTAATAAAAGACATTTTGAAATTTCCTCTTTGATCAACTGGGCATCTTAAACAATTTATACTACTTAAAACCCTAAAAAAACAACCTGGACAGATATATATGCACATATCTGTGTGTGTGTATGAATACACATGTGCATATGTGTGTGTACACTTATCCCCACGGACATTTTTTGTTTATATATTTACACACAACGTTCAACTGCATTCCTGTTTTCTGAACCTGCCAACAGGTTAAAGGCGAGCAGGGAGCAACAAGCTGCTTTTAAAAATAGAAGGAAGGAAACTTGAAGCAGTCAGTCTCAGGCTGGAAAGGGCGACAGGTTTGAAAGCCATGAGGAGGTTACTAGTGACAAAAACAAACAACTGAGATAACCTCAAGTTTAATCAAGATTATCTGAATAACCTGTTTTCAGTAAAAAATATAAATAAATAATACTACTGCATTTCAACACTAGAAAATGATAGTAATATATATAACCATCTGTATTTCTACAAGGATCTACAGGAAATAAATTCCCAATCTAGAAAAACAAAGTTATTTAAAAATCATCCGGCTATTGACGATTTTTTCCCACCTTTTTAAAGGATATCACAAGTGATGGCATTGAAGTTAAAGGAAAAAGCAACTACTTATTTTCATATTTTCTTTCCAATACTAAATTTTTACTTTGGTAGCACAAAAGATACCTTGTACAGCTGTAAGTAACATTATTTATATAGGGACAGTTTTAATTGGTTACACCTATTTTAAACCATTAATGTCCTTTTTGACTGTGTGATCAAATAGTTCTAATGTTTTTTAATGCTTTTTTAATAACAAAAATGTCCCTCTGCCAGATACTACTGTGTCTTAGAGAACTGAGGAGGAATTATCCTACTTGTCTAACTTTAGAAATATTTTATTACTGGCATTTTTACACCATGAGAAGAAAAGGGATTAAATAGTAAAAGGGAGAAAGAAAACATTCACCTGGCTGGCACTGACCTAAGTTTAGGAAAGGTAAACACCCTTTAAAAAGAGCTGCTCTCTGCACCTCACAAGTCAGAGCAGCAGGTTCTGGAGCCATCAAAACAAATTAAATAGAAAGAAATAAAAAGCTGTTGGAATGCTCTCCTGCTGTACCCATGGCAGAGGAGCTCCAAGGCTTGAAATTTCTAACATTAAAACTGCAACAACGCATTTTATCTTGTTAAGAAATGATAGTTAATACTCTGTCCAACAGGAATAACTTGAATCAAAGTTAAATACCAAGTACAAAGTCAGAGGAGGGAGGACAGGACACACAGGAATTTTCATTATGAAGCAAAGGAAAGCTGGAAGAACAAGGAAATCTAATTACCATCCCTTTATTATAAATGCTGCACCTGAATGCAGATTCAGACGTTATCATAAATGCTTCACCTAAGAAAGCCATGGAGTTTTGACAACAATATCTTTTCTTCAAGAATAATTAGTACAAGCACTTCCAAGAAGATTTAAGGAGTAACAGGTACAAACTGACTAGACCGAGTCCCTTACAAAATTTTCCATGTTAGTTACACATCATTAGTCAAAAAGAAGTGCAACCAGCTCACTTAAGGCAGAAGAAAAAGCCCAGCTCCCTATCTCGACCTCTCCTCCTATGTCTCAATTTCATTTACTTATTTTTTAATGTAAAAGTATTATTTTTAATATTTCAAAAGATTGCCAGCTATTGTTATTTAAAACATTTTAAAATACTATATATATTTTTTTAAAATTTACTGCACTACCATTTCAACCATAATCCAGTTATGAGACTTTAACATGCTGATGCATTTTTCCTTGCTGCTCTTACAGTATCAGTATCTACCTCAAACAACCTCATTAAAACCTGAAAAACAAAAAGCTACTTCTCTAGAAATTCCCTTTTCATTATTCTGAAGCACATTTAATCACTTGTTAATTTTAGGAAAAAGCTTTTTTTTTTATTTTTTTCTACTTGCAGAGCAGCTTTGCCTTTTTAAGGGTGTCTTCACAATAACTATTTTAACAAAATTAATACTTCTATGACATCAGAAACAACATTTAATACAATTTGCTAGAATTACTATACCTGATGAGCCAAGCAGCAATTCTGTCGCTTTCCCTTCAGTTTTCATCATGTGTTGCCTGTCATTTTCTGTTAAATAATCTCTGATTTAAGAAATGCAAAACTAAAATCTCACAGCACGTAATTACCAGCAATTCTTTTCATAAACCTAGTACTTTAATACTACTAATTCAAACTTCTATGTAAAAAGCTTTTTTTTTTTAAAAAAAAATGGAGCTATCTCGTCACCCTCCCAATTAGTATTCCTGTAGTTTCGGGTAACACAATAGATACAGTACGTGGTTTTGCAACAGTCATCATTTTGATAATGATGCTTGTAGTTCATGATGAAATCATCAGTTTTTAGATCTCTGCCATAACACATCCTATAAAATCATGAGAACTTGACTCTGAGAGTTTCTCACGCCTTCAGAATCAGTGAACATAATGGAACAAGCCGGTACAAGCCCTTCTGACTTATCTACCCAGCAAATCACTGGGCTGGATAAAGTATCCACAACCTTCGTTTTTCCAAAGAAAGGCAGATAGATCCTTCCCCTAAAAATCAATTACTGTCAGACACTTTTTTTCCCCCGAGTTAATACACTCGGGTGCCCGTGTTAGCTGTGTGCAATCTCTGAGGAGCGAGGCTGCAGGAACATGGGAGATGTGTTTATCAGGCAGAGGATTCCATTAGTCACACACTGCAGTGCTCATTTCTCTTAATTGAATTAGGAAGAGGAAGAAAATCGGTGTGGTTTTGTCCTTCGAGAGATTGGGCACTTTTGAGGTATCCACTGAGCCTGGGCTGTTGGGAAACGCCACACTGGCGAGGAGAGGGGTTGGTCAGTCCCAGAAAGGGCCCAGTCAGCCGCCCAGGAGCGACCCGTCCACCCCACCCCTGTCACCACAGCAGGAAATTCCCTCCTTGCTCTCCCGGACCGGCCCGACAGGCTCGCCCCACAGCCAGCCCCTGCCGGGACCTGCCCCTTCCCTTCCCTTCCCATCCCACCCACTCCACTCCTCTCTCAACAGCTCCGCCTGCATTTCTACTTTCATCTTCTGAATGAATGTTCCTCCAGCTTTCAAAGAGAACTCCCCTGAGCTGGCAGCACAGGCAGGTGACAAGTGCTGCTGCTGGAAATTAGGCCACTTGTCTGACTGTGTTCGGGGACGGGAGCATGCCAAAGGTCAATGCCCATCCAATCCGGTCTGACATCCAGCTTTTTTATTCTGTTCTAAAAAACCCAAGTAACACAACACATGTGGTATGAGGGGGAGTGCTCTTAAGAGAAGGCACTAGTTTGTGTTTAGTTCCAATGTTCCATTATAGCTCATTTTTAACTTTGTGTTTCAGTTCCTGCACTACCAGTGGCAAAGCCTCGCTGTCTGGCACCCTCTTCCCTCAGACACCATAGCAGCTGGCTGCTTCTCCTCACCTGGGAAGAAGGATTCTAGAAACCTGAAAAACCGGAAACATCACGAGGCTAAAAACTGAGGGAAGCCAACCACAAGAAAGTTTTTATAAAGAACCATTACATTTAATTGTTTAAAGCAGGAAAAAAAATGAGTCTCCTCAAAGAACGTAAACCCAAGAAGCCTCATTACATCCCAAGACCACCGGGAAAGCCCTTCAAGTACAAGTGCTTCCAATGCCCCTTCACTTGCAATGAGAAATCCCATCTCTTTAACCACATGAAGTATGGCCTCTGCAAAAACTCCATCACTTTGGTGTCAGAGCAGGATCGTGTCATCAAGTGTCCAAAGAACAGCTCCCTGGAGCCCAAACAGATCAATCAGCTCGAATCTACCATCAAACCAACTTCTTCTAAATCTGTCACAAACGGACTGCCAAGCCTCGATTCAAAGCCTCAATATCCTTTTACAAAAGAAGATGCCAAGGAAAACGTTGAGTTACAAAACCAGGCAACAAACGCAGCAATTCAGGGACAAAAACCTGCGATTCCGAAAGAATTGAGCCCTGCCAGCTCTGCAGCAGAAGGTGCCATCAGCGTGCAGCCCCTGATGGAGGGCATGGTCAGGCCCTCGGCCTTCGTTCCCGTTGGAGAACACCGAGACAGCAAAGGCCCAGAAATCACTGAGGCATCAGAAATCCTCTCCCTCTCTAACAAAAGTTCTCCTTTTCACACCAAGTCTGCGTTTCACGCACCAGCTCACCCATGGAAGGCAGGTTCTTTTCTCCCAGAATTTCCACATAAAGTTGCTCCCACAAAAGGCTTTGGTTCCATTTCACCTTACATGCAGCCAATGATTCCTGAGTACTCACCCCATTTTTATGAGCACCGGCTTGCTATCTACACACCTTACCTGCTCCCAGGTAACTCAGAGTGTGAAACCTCTGCTCTCTCTGTCTATGGAACACAAGATCAAAGACACTTTCTTCCCCACCCCGGGCCACTTCCAAAACCCCTAAATCCATCAGCATATGAACACTATCGATTATTCCAACAATACCACTCCACTCCACCGATACCATATGGATTTTGTAGGCCAACAGATCCTCCATTTTACAGATTTTCACATGTAGCTGGTATTAACAGGGATCAAAACTCTCATCTGATGGAAGAAACTACCTTGCTGTACCCAGCTTCTTTAAGCCCTTCCCAACAATACCCTCTAAGTTCACATAAAAAACAAGCAGATTACGAAAAAGAAATGACATTATTACATGGCAAAGGTAACCCTAAGGATGACCAAAATGAAAGAGAGAATGCCAAAATGAGCCCTCTCGCGGGAAGCGCAGCCACAGGCTCCCCCGGCAGACCCAGCCCCACCAACTTCACCCAGACAAGCCACACGTGTGAGGGTTTGTTTGACCTCTCCAACAAGTCATCTTCCACATCCCTGGGCAAGTATGACCAATCAGAAGAAAACTTCACAGCCTTCAGACCTGTGAGAAAAAGCACTGAGCAACCGCCTCCCCTTCAAGGAGTGCAGGCACAGCAGGAGAGAGGGGATTCACCTAACAGGTAAAGTAACACTTTGCAAATTCTTGTCAGCTTTACCAGGGACACACAAAGACAGATGGGCACATTTCATGCAATGCCTGTTAGATATATTTGAATTTACAGCAGTGAGTTAATATGTTCTGTACTAACTGTGCAAAGCACGCAGGTGCTACAGGGAGCAGACCATTCACTCTCCTTGAATGTACCAGGAATTTCCACCGTGTTTGTGTACTTCCAATGTGTTTGAGTACTGCAGAGAATTACTTTTATTACAGTGATGGGTATTGTGAAAGGGATTTGGAGGATCTAAAGGAGATACAAGAGAATTGTCAGACTTCTAGCCTAGAAGACTAGTCTGAAGACTAGACTTCTAGTCTAGATTTTTTCCTCTTCCTGCCCACTTCCTCAGCCCCAGTTTAAAAGAGCCACTGATAGTGAATTTTCTTTTCTCCTCGTTTCTTTCAGCATCAATGTCACTGATGAAGACTCACACACACAGACTGACGGCCAGAACAACGCGGGCTCACTGTCCAACACGGAAGCAGACACAGGGATAGTTCCACTCAACCTTTCAAAAAAGGCCGACACAAGCACAGGACCTACTCACGAGCACATGTACAAAACCCCATCCAAAACAGACAGGCAGAGCTTCCTGGAAATGCAGGACATGCCCCTGAACCTGTCAGTAAAGGATTCCTGTAACACCACCAGCCTGAAAACGTCCTTCCACAGCCCGTGCCACGAAAACGGCGCTGCGGCTGCTTCTCCGAACCCCGAGAAGGAGAGCTCCGGAGCGGAGCCCTGCGTCCCCAAGACCCCCAGCAGCAGCAGCAGCAGCAGCAGCAGCAGCAGTGACAAACCCTTGGCAGCACAGTTCATGGAGAGCTGTGACGAGCAGAAGCAGACGGCGGCCGTGGCTCTGTGCCAGCTGGCTGCCTACAGCCCCGGCACGGCCCGGCTGGACGGCGACGGGCACGCCGCGCCCGCGGAGCCCGCCCGTGCTGCCGCTGATGCTCAGGATACTCAGGGCAACCCCAAGGGCAAAGGACAAAAAAGGACAAACCAAAAAGAACCTGGGAAATCCCAGCAAGGTGCTAAGAGGGTCAGGCCCAATGACTGCAGCAGAGTCTTCACTTTAAGGAAGAGAACAAGAGTGTCCTAATCCTGCTCCTTGCAGGATTTCTGGTTACCAGCGTCACCAAGAAATTTCTACAAACCCTCACTCGTTGGGCTTGGCCCGTGACAAGATACATTCAATCTCTCCATTGTAAATAATGTTCATAATTTTATATTAATATTTTTAAGTAATTGAACTTTGCCTTGTACAAGCTCAGGTTTTGATGAGTGAATTTTTGCATTCATTACTAAAGCCAAAGTAAATTAGATGAATCTTCAAGGGGTTTTTGCAATTGTGTGATGTAAAATAACTTTTACAACTTCTCTTCTTAAAAGACGTTTAAGCTCTAGAAACAATATTGCTCAATAACATACTGTCATAGTCTTTTTCCAGCCTTAACTTCATCTAATAGGGGTTTGTTTTGGTCTTTTTTTTTTCTTTGAAAACCTTTTTATGTCACTGTGCAGTAGTTTAAACAAGCTTAAGATTAAAACTGGCTTTTTAGAATATACTGTAAAAACTGCTCTGTGTATGGATGCACCTTGCCATTCTGCCCTAAGACAGAACAACAGACCAAATTCAGTTACTCAGAGGCAGATGCCATGTTAAATAAACTGCCCCAAATCCTGTGTAAGCGACCTCTTCTCGCACTGACTCAGAATAGGATTCAAGTCAAACCAAAGAAAGCCTGCACAGGTTTAATAAATGCAGTTTCTGTTCTACTTGAAGTAAATTGCTATGAAAACAACACTGAAAATATGAAGAACCAAGCAATCCAGGTGCCTGCTTTGCTGAGGTGAGACAGACACTGGGCAGCCTTCAAACTCCAGGCCTAAAAGGTTATTTATATAATTTATTTCACCTGTGGCAAACTCTCCTGGTTAAGGTCTTGTTTCAGTACATGTGTATCACTCACTGTCAGTTTCTATGTCCTTCTACATACAGCCATAAACTATTTCCTACTTCTATATCTGTGTATATAAACTAGCAATTTTTCAAATAAATATTGTGATCTGTACTTAAAATATATGGAAAGTCATTAATGAACACAAATACATATACTACTCTATTTATATTGAAGAACAGTTAGCAAGAAATTGCTAGCTAAATTTTCAACTGATAAGCAGAATTTTGGGACCAAATCAATTCCAAACAATTCCAAAAAAAGGAGCTGTCTTCAGTGATGGAAATTCATTATGCAGATTAATTCATCCACACTATATTTCCCAATAATAAAGCTCAGAATTCCCTCTACCTTAAAGCTGCTGTCCAGCTTGTCCAAACTGCTACAGAAGTTCAAGTAAAATAAGGCTGATCCCTGTGTAAATTTGCACAGTGTAAGGAGAGCAAACCCAGAACAAGCATTATTCCCATAAAACCACAGGTACACATTTCTCAGTGATCATTACTCAGGGGAGGGACATCCTCACCAGTCTGACCATCACTAATAGGTGCAAACCTACTTAAGGAAGTGCAGCTGCATTCAACACAAGGCAGAATTCCCAGAATTTTTTTAACTCATGTTTTGTGCTGTGCTGCTTTGAGCCAACAACTCAGAACATTGTAACAAGTTTAGTAACTAAACAGTAAATGACAGACCTTCAGTTTCTGAGGTAAGGAACAAAAAGAGATACATTGATCTTTAATTTAATCTTTCATAGAGGAAAGCTTCTATCACCTTATCAAAAGGCAAGAACATCAATGTTTGATTTGAAAAAAGGCAATGCAGTAACAGAAAAAGCCCAATGAACAGAAATGATAACAGCAGGGCAGTAAGTCAGTGTGAGGTATTGAGCTGTACATCAGCACATGATGGAACAAAGAGGAAGAGCTGCTTTCCAGTCCAGGATTCAAGCTTCAATCTTAGGGTCAGGTGCTGCTAAATCCCTGATTTCCAAACATGAAATCAGAGTCATGTGTCACTGCTGCCACTTTTCACACTACCTTAAGATATCTGCCCCACTCATCTCTGAAAGCAGACAGCTTCAGTTACTGTAATCCACAATTTAAAAAAAAAAAAATCATGTATCTCTTTACTTGTTAATTTCTTAAAAGTGAATTTCTTTAAAGTGAACAAGGAAAAACCATTTTGGTATTTTTTCTATAAAATTCAAGGATTTATTCTCCATCTCCATACAAATATTATTTATAAAAGCCAGCTACAGTGAAGTCTACTTGATCTGCCTTCTTCAAATGAAATAAAAATCTATGACATGAGGTTATCCAGATTCCCTGACAGAGCTGTAGAGTTTTGGTTTTGTCAGAATTGCAGTACAAATTTACCTCTGGAGGACTTCCCTTTCATGATTCCCCAGCTGTAAGCTGGAAGGTTTTCAACTGTTTCACCTTTATCATGCAAGGGCAAAAGTAAAACAGGGAAGCCAGCTGAAGGCTCACTGCACAAACTTCCTCACATGCAGCACGTGCTCTAATGGACCTGAACTCCTTCCATGGAGACAGAGTAATAAACTGTATTAAATACCACATTTTACAGCACATCTTCAAACTAGAAAATATTTAGCACCCCAACTTACTAGGTATGAAACACCAGCTTTGAAACACCAGCTTTTTTAAATTTAGCGTTCAACTTCTCTGTTCAACACAGGAGCACCAGATGGGATCCAAAGAACCATCTAGAACAAGACACTGCTGTAAAAGCATCCAAGGGTGGATGTCAACTGCTGCATTGTGCTTTTGTCATTCCCACTCTGCATGGCATCAACCAAAATTACATTAATATCTCTGTATTCAATGTATATTGATAACTACAGAACACACAAAGAAACAATTCCTCTGCCCTGTTCTTCTTCTTTCCATTCTGCTATTTCAGAAACCCATTTAAAACATAAACAGTTCATGTATAAATTACATGAAACTGGCCTTTGAAATTTAACCATAAACAAACAGCAGAAGCTACTGGCTTTAAAGTTCAAGTTAGTCATCAATTATTTAATATATTCTGCTTAAATAATGACACTGACACAATATGGAGACATGCAGAATGGTTTTATACAAGGATACAAAGAAATATGGGAGCGAAGAAGAAAGAAAAAAACCCCAAGAAATTAATTCCATTTTGGAAAGAAATATTTATTAAGTATAAAAAAAGGCACACCCAAGCCAATGCTTTAGAGAGAAGCACTTAAATATCCCCATGGGCAAATGTTTTACTGTAGAACTCAGTACTTCAGTCATCACCCAGCACACACAGAGCAGCAAATCCCAGTCTATTGGCACACAGTTGGTGCCTAACAATACAAATAGTTATTTCATGAACTTAGATTCAGCAAGCAGAACTCACCATCTGAAATCCGGGAAGGGAGCAGCAATCCTCTCCTGCCCAGCTCGGCCAGGGCCAGGCACCCCCCGTGCCACGCGTTGTCTGTTTCCTGGAAGCTAACGTCAGAACAAGATGTTTTGTTCAAACTGGCCCTCCCTCTCAGCATTTCATTTCTTATGGTGAATTCCCAACATTTTAAAAGACCCCTAATCCAAACCAGCAGTTTGGATTGTGTTATTTATGCCACTGGACTTGTAAAATAGAAGGAAGACAAGTTGAACATGTTTTCCTCGCCATTTATGCAATTTAAATACTGCTATAAATATGATTAAATAAGCAAAAAAACTCATTTTTTACTATAAATGTAACTCAGTACAGAAGATTCAATACCTCAAATTCATACAGAAAAGGAAACAACTTCCTAGTACACAGGCAAAAGATGCAGATCTACAGAACATACCCAAAATAATTAATGAGATTAGTGCCAAATGCAGCCCTTAACCTGCAAAAGAGGTTCAGTGGCAATTCCCAGCAAAGCCATTACAACAGTTTATGAAGTAAGCAAATAGTGGTTTTTATCCACCTTTAGAAAACATAAACCAGAAAAACTTGCAGTGAACACAGCAAAAAAACTCCAAATAGTAAATATTTTTAGCGGGCTGGCAGATAATGGAATGAAAAGAGGAAAGGTAGCTTGCTGCAGGATTAAATCTGAACAGATTTGGTATTACACTAGGAGTAGGAATCTGAGAATAAAATGCTGGACAGCCAGGCTCAGTGGTATCAAAGCTTCATCTCTGCCAAC
Source organism: Phainopepla nitens (assembly GCA_013400175.1). NCBI lineage: Eukaryota > Metazoa > Chordata > Aves > Passeriformes > Bombycillidae > Phainopepla > Phainopepla nitens. The sequence continues at coordinate 208,925 of VXBQ01002760.1, forward strand.
ACCATCTCTGCCATGGCCTGGGAGCAGGTGCTCAGCCAAGGAAAAGCAGGAAGGACCATCCCCTCCTTGCCCTCCTGGCTTTGGCAACTGGCAGCACAGAGACAGCTCAACCTCTGCTGGAGCTGGATTCATTGTTTAATAACCTCTGAAGGGACTCTCTTCCATTAATTTGTCTAATCCCTTTTTGAACTCCCTTTACACTTTTGGCTGCCATAACATCCCGTGGCAATGACTTCCACTGGTTAATTGTAATTGTGTGGAAATGCACTTCCTGCTGCTCCCCTGCTCTGGCACCAGGAGAGAGTGAATTGTAAACAGCTCTCCCTCCTTCTGGCCTGTTCACACTGGAGATACAGCAAATCACATCCCTCCACTTTTCCTTCCCACTTGTAAAAAGCCTCATCAGTTAAACCACTTTTCAATGATTTAGTTTTACCTCTTCCTTTCCTAATAATTCCCACCATTACACCCGTCTTGTTTTCCCTGCCAGATGCTGAGCACTCCCCTGACACACTCTAAAAGATCAGTGGCTTCCAGGGCTTTGACAGTGAGCACCATTTTGCCCCAAGTACATCAGTTTGCATGCATCAGACATTATATTTTATATGACATTTACTGTCATAGTACTTCACTTGGGCTGCTGTAACACTTTTCTTTCTGTCACTTCTAGCTCTCACTACATTAAATCAACTTTAGGTATCAGCTGGTTTCCTCAGCCCCTCATTCCCCTTTTTTCTAGGATTCTTTATGTGTATGTGGAATAACACAAGGCTCATAGCCCAGTGGAACTGTGCTGACAGTCTCACTACACTGTGAAAAATCATCATGTATTTCTTCACTGACTCTCGCCTTTTGATTATCTACAAATAACAAATCCTTCTTTCTTATCCCAAGAGGTAAAACAGAGTGCCTCTGATGAGCAACTGATTTATTCCTATTTTGGTCACTAGATATTTAGTGCAAAGGATCTAGCAGAGGTTCTCTCTGTCCTTGCCTACATTTGTTCCCAGGTGTTTCTGAAGAAAGCAGGTCACTCAATTACTAGTTGAATTACTCATCCCTATGACTTGAAAAACAAGGAAAGAAAACAGAGTGAGTACAGGTCTTTGAAGCTCTGGGGATAATTGGGATCAGCAGCACCTCTTAAAGTAATCACAGTAACACAGTGAGGGATCATCTAAGTGGATACTTTCCTTGCAAGTCTTTCAGACTTTATACCTTCTTTTTTTCTAATGTGTTATCCTTTGAGCTGGCATCCTTCATTTGTACTCACAACCAATGTGTAAAGACTTGTTAAAACTAGGGACATCTGAGTGACAAACTGCACATGACCAGCATTTCTTGCCAATAAAGAAACTCTTTTTGTTATTGGCTTGCTTCAACCACTTGTTTAGATTTCAGGTACTCAGTGCAGGTGTGCAGTTTGTCACAATTTGGTATTAAACAAAAGCACGTGACACTTGTTTAATGATTTTGTCCTTTACATGCTCTACACGAATGCAAAGCCATGACATCCAATACTAAAGAACATCTGTGTGCCCCAACCAGAGTTTCCAGTGGCCCCAAATCCTCTCAGACAGAGCCAACAGCAGATGCCTTAGCCAGAGTCTAAGAACCAGCACCTTCCAACACTCTCCAAAACACTTCCAAACTCTGGCAGACCATGGAAAAGTTCACACACTTTTTGTTCAGGTAAATATTCTCAGTGTCCACATGTCCTGTGTCCTATGGCAAGAAGTTTTTACAGTTTAACTGTGTGAATAACACCACTCTGTCTTTATTCTATGCCTGCCACCTGATGCTTGAGTTTGCTTCTAGTAACACAAAACCTAGAGGGCAACCACATCCACACCATTCCCAAGTGAATAAATCTCTATTGTACCCTATTAATTCCTCACTCTCCCTACATGTTTCAGCCTCCCCTCACACAGAGATTGTTTCTCACCTTTGGTGAACCTCAGAACATCATTTCTAGTTCTACTGGGTTTCTAAGGATGGACACTAAACTTAAGACATGAGTCCTGAGCACACCAGGAATCTCTATAGTAGCAAGTTAATGAGGATTTTTTTATCTTTCCTAAGTTCAGCTTCAGTCCTTGCACATTACTTCAGTATGGAATCAGAAATAATTTCTTTATTGAATACCCTTAGCCCATCTGTGTCTTCAAAGATTCTGAAATCTGGGAGAAGGACAGCAAGAAAATTTACAGATTTTTAGACCTTTCCTCCTAACTGTTGTCCCCCCATTTCACAAGCAGACATGTTTTAGACGTGTGTAAAGTGTGAAATAAGATTTTTACCTGAAACAGTCCAACAGAGACCCAATCACATCATCTGCTAATTCTTTTGGAAGTCTTCCAGTTATTCTACCAATTCTACAGAAGGAAAAAAAAAGCATACAATGAATCATTATTACTACAGTTGATTGGTAAATTATAGAAAAAACATCAGTTACTGAAATCTTACTGACTTCAAGATGCCATCCCACTGCCCTAAGACAGATATCCTTGAACAACAATCTCAAACTTTAAAAAAAACTACACAGCAGTGAACCTCCCACAGAAATGCATTTTAAAAGAGAAAGAGAAAAAAAGCATTTTGAAGAAATGTTTCTTTGCACCCTTCAACTCTTGTCTTACCCAGAAAGTGTATTTCCATACCCACCTGAAATTCCCTGAAAACCAGCCCAATTTGTCATTAGAAAAAGAGACAAATGTGTCTGTGCACCCACCCACCACAGGCTGTGCTAAAACCATCTGCAGTAACAGTAAATACTGGTAATATTTAAATACTGGCACCCAATTATCAGTCATGGATTACACTGTATTTCTATATTGTTTACAGTTTAGCAGAGTCACCACAACAGACCTACCCTTTGGCTGCAGACCACCTGACGATGGTGTCCTTGTCTTTCAGGCCAACCAACAATTGTTCTGCAAATAATTTTATTTAAAAAAACCAGATTATCCTTATTTAACAACAGAAAAATTTCTCAAGATGTTCAGAATTCATTTGCCTCTTTGTATAAAAATCTTTGTATCTAGATTTATTCTATTTGTCACACAAGTACGACTTGATATTAAAAAACAACAAATATGTCAAAATTGTTTATGGAAAGAGATTGAAATTTTAGGTGCTGTAAAAGATTCAAAATGGAGGTCATGGTGCTTTCTGCAGAGGTTCATTAGATTATTCAGTTATAAAAGTCTTGTGATGCAATTTTTGCCTATTTATTTACAGAATATCCACCAGCCAACTGGCAGAGGACATGCTGTACAACTGCATATTAAGAAACAAATGCTGTTCCTTTGATACTACCACAGTCTAAAAATTAAACCATAATTCTTTAGCTTTCATGTGACCTATTTTTTTGTTGTATATTTCATTATAAATTTTAATTCACCCTTCCATTTGTGAAAGGTTCAGGGCATCTCTTTTATGTAACTGGATAAAACTGGTAAAACATATTTCAGTAAGTTTATACCTCCATGGACAACTCCACAACAAATGCTCCAGTACTGAGTTTCTGACTGAGATGCTGAAATCCAAACCATTTGACAAAATACCATCTATTTTAATCAGCTGCACAGACTGAAGTTTGAGTCTTTCCAGCTGTTCCCAACTAGCACAGACACCCACATTACTTTTTTAGCCCCGAGTGAATCATTTTTTCAGCATTGCAACAATTTTTCTCCAGCTTTAACACACCTACAACATTTTCAATCTCTCCTGGAATGTCATATTCCTCGTCATCATCAGCCTCAGCAGCAGCAACTTCTCTCTTTTGGTTCTGCAGAGCAGCACCCTGAGCCTGCAGGTTGGCAGCCAGAGAGCGACGGCCACGCTGGTACCTGCACAGCAAACACACACTTCAGTGATCCCTCTGATTTCACTGCAGCTGCAGCAGGCACACACTGCCACACAGTCTGTGGGCCACGTCCCTACACCTCCCAGCTCTCCAGTTATTGAGTGGTTGCTCTAAAGAAAAGGGAGAAGTATTCCATTCTCCTTAATCCTGACCCAGTTGTCTATTTTCCAAGGTGAGAAGAGCCAGACTATTCAAATAGTTCCTTTTCATTATCCCTCCCTTTCCTGTTTCACTATAACCTATTTTCCACTGCTAACAACAAAGAGAGAACAAATTCCCATGCCCAAAAAGTCTCTCCAAAAACTCAAAAAAAAAAAAAAAAATTAAAAAATTAATAAGGTCAGCTTATTAAAAATTGCTTTTTAAATCTCAAAGCCAGCTTAGTACTTTTCTGACCAAGCTGTACTCAAACATTTAGCCCGTGGTGTAGATGCATTCTTACAAAAGATAGACTTTACATGCTAAACTGACTTTTGCCATCGGGCAAGGTACATTCTCCACCTAAAAAGAATTTTCTATGCCTAAGGATGTTCTCAAAAGCTGGTAAAATAAATACAATAAAAATAGTCACCAAGGGAGCCTGCAATTTTAAAATATCAGTGCGAGAAATCTAAAAAAGAGTTTGCCCTCTGGCAGTACGTAAAACCAGACACCAAAACCTGACTAATATGCAAAACCAGAGCAGGATTGCAAACCACTTTTCCCCTGTGAACTTTCTATCGAATCAAGGTAGGACCAGGTAATGGAAAAAGTTATGTTCACTCTTACAAAATTGTACTAAATCAGCTCCAGGAACAAAGGTCGCCATCTTCCCATGTTTAGTGAGTTATGCACTAGATGGGAACAGGCTTCTGCTTGTGCAACGTGCAAAGTCAGATCTGGCTTGTCCCAGCACTCACTTATGTACCAAAATTGAAAAAAACCACAGGAAACTAAATACAGTGAAGAACCTTCCTTTTTCTAAATAATGCAAATGAAGAATATGTTCATTCCCACAGGGATTTCTTTCTCTTTAAGGGAAGGTTAAGAGGGGCAGAAGGCAAATGTATGGATTTATGTATTTGTAGTGGGTTTTATGCTTTTGGATTTTCCTTTTTTTTGAACTTTTCAGCTTTAAACTGACCTCCACTTTGCTACCTTTGGTTTCACAAATGTCATTCCAAGTCTCTGGACCAGTTTCATGCCCAGCTTGCGCAGAACCATCTGATTGTTTTCTGACAGCTTGCAGTTATCAAGACACTCAAGAACAGTAGCAGCTGTAAAAGAAAACAAACACACCAGAAAAACTGTTTTTAAAAACACCTTGGTACGAACATTTTAAAGTTCTGAATGTTTTTTAGGAGATTTATATTTTTAAAGGCATTACTGAAATACAAATGCCCAGTTACCTACATTGTAGTAGATAGTGCTGGTCAAATAGTGGCAATATCCTGCACTGCCCAAACAGGGGAGATGGCTTTAAGGATTCCTTTTGATTATTAAAATTATAATCTACATTCAGTGAATGATTCCTCTGATTCTCACTGGAAGCAACACATCCAAGTGTCTTTCAGTATCTAAGAATTTTCAGTGATCTAACAGAATCAGAAGCTAGAAAATGTAATTCATTTACTCTGAAAATTTCCTGCACACTGAGGAAGCTTCTCCTTTCCTCATTTAGTATTTTCAGGCAGCATCAAATCCTGACACTGAAATTTTTATGATGATGGATGTCCAGAAACATTTAGACATGAGAAACACTGTGGATGTGTAAACAATCAGCCACAAAACCTCTCATTTGGGCACATCAAAGGTAACAAAGTTATTTGTCCAGCAAGTAAAAAAAACACAGAGAAAGGAGAATCTTGGGTTAATGAGGATAAAGTTCCAGGATTCAAAATTTTCACAAGGAAGTCATGGCTGTTACAAATAAAAGAGCCCTTTTTCAGTTTCACTAGGGTGAAAAGAATTCTTCAGAAGTTGACCATTAGCTAATAGTGACTAATGACTCAGGCTGTGAAAGAGCCACGGTGCTTCCAACAGCACTGTACAGAGGGAATCACAGCAGCCAAATACTCTGCAACCTCCTTCCCCAGCCTCATATCAGGGGTTTCAAAATACAAACAGATCAAAGAAAATGCAATTATTTCAAAGTCTGAGAAACTGTAAGACATGACTTACAAATCTCCTTAAGTCTTTAAAAAGACTGGTGAAGCATCTTGATTTGTATTAAAATACAAATGAAACAATCCATGCAGACAACAAGCCAGTGACGATTATTATTAGTTCAATACCTTCTAGCAACCTGGATTTTTTGCAGTTATAAAAGCCCAGGAGACTGATAATTTAGAAGGAAGAGGCTGCAGAATCATCATTCACAGACAGAAAATAAATTAAGAATATATAAATAAAGGCCTCTTCCAAGTCCTGCCAGCTCTTGAATCACTATAATATCTACAGACCCATGTAAATTACTCCAGGGCTAGTGTTTGTTTTTAATTCAACTTCTATGTCACAAGTGACTTCAAACAGAATCTTGCTTTGACATTTGCCTGTTTTTTTCCCTATTTCATCTTCAGATCTGTTATAATTAAAAATCTTAGATATTTTTTGTCTCACACATTTTCTTATCCTGAACAGTTCCCATCTGAATATCTGCTTCTCAGCTGTGAGCATTCTAGATTTTCTAGGGTAAATTCACTCATCAATATGCCCCTGATTTTTTTCTCTTATTATCAACTGCTTACTGTTCTTTCTATGGCATGAGCCACAGCTTCTGATTTTACCAGCAGGGATAATGCTGTGAGCTCAATATGCTCCTTCCATACTGATTAAGATTACTGTGTTATTCAGTGATATTTTCTAAATTCTGTCACTTTCTGTTGCACTGTAATTTTCCCAATAATTTTGGGGGTTTTTTTTTTCTGCTTCTCTGGCAGTTTTCCCAGTGGATTCTGCCATTCCTGTGCAATGGCATTCCCAGTATTTGCACCTGTGTCATTCCATGCTGTTTGTCTTCACTATCTTATCTCCATCATTACCCATCTCTCAGGCATTCTCTAAGGAAGTGTCTGCATCTCAGCCTTAGGAACTGGGAGAAAGAGATTTTCCAGCACCAGAACTAAAAAGCTTCTTCTTGGGGCCAAAACAATTCCATGAGTGAAATCACAAACACTCTAAAGTGAGTTTATATCCCTGCTTGGTTCCTGTGAATGGCACAAACCCATTTCTGGTACTTAGATAAGCTCCACAAAACTGAGAGGTCTTTTGCAGTGTTTTGGAATTAGCCACCATCTTTCCCTGCCTCCCTTTATTGCCATCAGTAAGGCCCAAAAATCCCACTGCAGTCAGTTATGATCATATTTCAAGATTCACTCCAAGACAAACATAATTCCAAAAAGCAGCTACACTATTCCAAAACCTCTATGCTCTCTTTTTTGCTTTGTCTATCCCTAATTGCACCCAGTATAATCTCTTTTCACTAAAAAACTTCTCTTATTCCAACATGATTCCATCTGTGTCCTGTAGACAGTTCGTTCTTAAAACTTGAAATCCTGTGCTTATATTAAAACTTGGAGAGTCTCTGCAAAACTTCCAGCAGTAATATGTACAAAACCACTTTATGCTCAGCTGAATTTCAAACATTTTCCACCTTGACCAGTTTCTATGTTCTGTTCAGCCCCTGTATTACAGCAATGGGCAGTGTGATCACCTGCCAAACCCTCTGATGTGCTGTTCCAAGACAACTTTCCCTGGTGGCATCTGCTCCTCCCTCACAGTCATTTCTGCTTTTGCTCCCCTCATTTCCCTGCTTTATCACTGCCCTGTGGATTTCACTCCTTACAATAACACTTGTCCCCGGGTTCATCTTCCTTTCCCTTTTCTGCTGCAATGGCTTGAAAAACTGAACCCAGGCTGTTACAAACTTACCATATGGTAAACAGTCTTCTCTCTTGCCATGTTTAAACAGCTGTGCCTACAATTAAAACAGGGAACACAGACATGAGAATACAGATATTCTATAATAGAATATATCAAGCATTTAGCTCTAAAATATTTTTGATGTTGTTACAATAATGTGTAGTGTTTGCTGATTTAAATAGTGTAAAAAGAAGAGTCTCAGGATGCAGTTCTTCTTAGTAACTGTTCAGGGGACTGAGGTGCCAAAAAACACTCAAGAGAAAATGGAAAAAAAACCAACCGACCAAAAAACAAAACAAAAAAACACCAACCACTGAATAAAAAAATGAGACGAGAAAAAGGCCAGTTTTGGGCTAGCTCAGGTCCCTGACCCATCAGGCTCAGTGCTGGGTCACAGGAGCTCAGTGTGGTGCAACCACAGCTTGTGAGAGACTAAACCACCTACAGACACCTGCAAATACACCTCCAGCAGGCCAACTGCAATTCCTGTGCCCAGGTAATTTTATCTGCTGCTAAATATCCCAGTGAGATTAAGCCCCAGCATTGCAGTGAGACAAAGGGACTATTAACACCTGACAGAACACGTTACACATTAAAATCTTCCTCAGCTCCCCATGCCTCAAAACTCTGGCCAGGCACTTGTTTGTCCTTGCTCTGGCACTCACCAGAACCAAAATCTTCCTCAATAAATATGCCTGGGAGTTAAACAAGAACAGAGTTCCCCTAAAAAGAGGTACTTTCTCACACATACCAAACACACACACATGCCTCCCGCGCTGCAGGCGTGGCTCCCAGCAACAGAGGCAAGAAAAACACCTCGGGGCTGTGTACCCAGCCTGTTTTGGTTTGCTACTACATTGCATTTCTGGATCTCACATTAGCACTGCTCATCAGCTCCACTACAAGCTATATATGGGAATTTGATATTATATATCAAAGTATTTGAGATTTTAATGCGGGTACCTGTAAGGGCTCCCTTAAAATTGACATTTACAAGGCAGCCAACAGAAATATGTATCACTTTAAATGTATAAATTGACACAGCTTTTAGTAATATAGGAAGTCAGTGTTAAAAACAATACAAAAATTTCTCACTGAAATACAGCAAAACTCAGCTTGTACCAAAAAACCTAAAAAAATATGTCAGAAGACCTGCAAATATTTGGTACCACAAATCTAGACCTCCTCTAAAACTTCTCTTTGTTGAAAACATGCAGAAACTTTGTTCCTGTATTCTGCTTTAAAACCCCATCACTGGTTTCTCCACACACTTTGCTGTGGATCCTGGAGACATGGCAGCATCCCTGCACCCTCACAAATCCCTCCCTGCACCCTCACGATTCCTCCCCTGCAACCTCACAATTCCTCTCCTGAATCCTCACAATTCCTCCCTGCACCCTCACAATTCC
>VXBQ01002761.1:0-34456 GCA_013400175.1 Phainopepla nitens
ACAGAGCTCCGAGCTGCCTGGCCGTGGGGAGGGGTGCGGCGAAAGCCGGCGGCGCTGGCCCCGTCGGCTCTTTGGGGTCGCTGGAGCATTTCCAGTGAAGGGCACCAAGGCTCTGAAGGGGTTCGAGAACGTGTGCTCTGAGGGGCGGCGGGGGCAGCTGGGTTTGCTTCGTCTCCAGAAGAGGAGGCTTAGGGGTGACCTCGTCGCTCCCTACGAGGGGCTGCAGCGGGGTGGGAGCCGGGCTCCTCCGCGGCGTGTGCCGGGAGGGAACCGGGGAAATGGCCTTCGGCTGAGACACGGGGGACTCCGACTAGCTGTTTTTATTTTTATTTCACTGTTCGGGCGGTCAGGCATTGGAATAATTTGCCCGGGGAGCTGGTGGGAGTCACCATCCCTGAGGGTTTTCAAGAGGCGTCTCAGTCTGGTGCTGGGTGATGGACTTAGGGATCCCAGTGGTGCCGCAGGGTTGATGATTGGGCTGGATGCTCCTGAAGGTCTTTTCTAACCTCGAGGATTCAGTGAGGACGGTGGCTGTCCCCTCAGTGCCAAAGCCCGGGGGGTGTTTGTGGCTCCAGCTGGGTGCTGCCCAGTACGGGGTGGCAGGGCATGGAGTGGGTGCTTTGTGGGGTGGGTGTGCTGCCCTTTGCGGGGTCTCCAGGGGATGTGAAGTGCGCAGGAGAATCCCAAGGAGTTCTGAGGGAGGAGCAAAATCCCGGCCGTGGGTGGGAATAACCGTGGTTAACGCCGGGGAGAGCGGCTCAGAGGAGAAGCACCTTGGAAACAACCGCGGTAGTTGTTGATTTGTGGTAGAGCTGCTTGGCAGTCCTGGAAAGGACTAAACTTTTAACAGTGGGAAAAGTGCAAACAAATCCTACAAAACAGGGGAATCCTCCTCTTTGCTCTCAGGCTTTCCTGGTTGAAGCTGCAGCTGGAGATGACACATTCTGTTTTTGAGATGTTTTTGTTTCTAGTTCACTTGTGTGATTGCACAGTTTCAGTTGTCAGTAGTTTTGTGATAATTTACAGCAGGAATAAATCAAGTTTCAGTTCCTGAGGTAATTTCAGAGCTGTAGGGAGGGGCATATCCCTTTGTTTATTGTTAAGTAATATTTTGATTACTTTCACAGAAAACTTTGGTTTTTTAATATGCTACCGCCCATGATTCCTGTTAGTATGAAACATGTTTATTTAGGCTGTATGGTGCTACAGCAGGCAGAAGTGAATTGTTCAGTTAAAATTCACTCCTGTTGTGTAGGCTCAGAAGGTCCTGGTGTCAGTGTCTCTGAGGAGAGGCAGAGCCCTGCTGAGAGCAGCGCTGTGACCGTCATCTACAACCCTTATGCCTCCCTCTCCATTGAGCAGCAAAGGCAAAAGCTGCCTGTTTTTAAGGTACAGAAGTTCTTTTTGATATGTTAAATGTGTTGTGTGATATCTGGTTCTTAGGTTTTTTTTTTTTTTTGAAAGAGCAGTATAAAATCACTTTGCAACATAAATAATAATTTTATGGCTTTACTCTCTATTTATTGGAATTTATTGTTCTGTTTGTCAACTGACAGTTCTGACAATTGTAACTGACAATTGTAAGGGCTTTTTTGATGCATGTTATTTACTGTATCCTGTACATGTCATTTATAGATTTTAAAGGACTGTTTAGCTTTTGGCAGTGAACTCCACGTAACAAGAAATTACTGTGTCTGCCAGTTATGTAAATATTGTAATTGTTTTCTTAATTATGTACCATCTGCTCTTTATGTTTAAATGCCATCTTCTCTTTCAGCTAAGAAATCACATCCTCTACCTAGTGGAGAACTACCAGACTCTGGTGATTGTTGGGGAAACAGGATGTGGGAAATCAACGCAGATTCCGCAGGTAAGCGTCCCTTGAGGCTGGTAAAATCAGGGAGCCCCTCAGGGCATTTTACGTGGAATATTGAGCAGATCCAGGTGAAAACACAAAGTGAGAGGAGCTAACAGCTTGGTGTAAGCACAGCATGACCAGTTCTCTCTGTCCCCTCTTGCCTGCAGTACCTGGCAGAAGCTGGCTGGACAGCCGAAGGAAGAGTGGTTGGGGTGACACAGCCTCGTCGGGTCGCTGCTGTTTCAGTGAGTGTCCCCATCTTCCCAGTCTCTTGGCATTTTAACCTCCAGTTTACCAGCAGGTTTTGCTGAATAGCAGCAATCTGCACGAGCTCCTGAACGGAAAGATGTTTTCTGCTTATCTTTCTCTAAGAGCTGTTGGTGTTACACACTGAATTCAACCTGATTAGTGGGTCTGGCCAAACATTCCAGCATTCCAGAATTGCAGATGTAGAAGCTTTGAAGTAAAATTGACTGATGTCAGCAGAACTGTGTACTGCTGGAAGTTAGGGCTGAGCTGTGATTGACTCAGGACTAGAACTGTGCTTGTGTGACCCTCAGCTTCTTTTACAAGGTGAAACAATGAAGTAAATCTGCGTATAGTGGAAGAAACAAGAGGTTGTGTATCTCTTTTTAGCAATTCATAACTAGGTTTTTAATCTTTTTTTCTGTGTTTGTTTTTTGTTATTATGGAGTCTGGGTCTTTTGGCTTCCCCTTGTAAAAATGTCAGGCAGGAGAAGAAACAGTTTTATTGTGAGAAATTTTTGCATTTACATATTATGTCTTGGAGAGCATAACATCATCTGGTTGTGCTGTGAGAGGGAAAAGGAGATGCTGAGGGCATTGACTTCTCCTCTCTGGTAGCAGCGTGCACAGAAATCATCCAGTGCTCTTTGTCTTCACAACTGCTGCCAGGCACTGACTTGGGTGAAGTTTCTGCTGCAGCATTCTTTAATACAGAGAACTGAGGTGCCATTTTATAACCCTCATTTTGCCTCTTCTCTATGATATAGTAAATGGTGTCTACAACATACCAGCATCTACCTCAGTAAATCCTGTAGAATCCTGTATTCTTCCACCAGCTCCAGCCTGGTTAAGGGAACAGTCTCTAGCAGTGCTCTGCATTTTGTGCTTTAGGCAGTCTGCCTGCAGTGTCCTCCCTTTTCTCCTTCGTAGGGCATCCAGCTGACAGAGCACAAGTTCTACAGGAGATGTTGGGAGTGCTGCAATGATTTCTCACAGCAAACTCACTTCTCTTTTCCCTTTCATGTCTCAATGCGTCATTTTTAAGCCTAAAATAGAAAGATGATTCCATTCAGGCTTAGTACATGGACACAGCAGGGTTTTTCTTTGAGGTTTTTGTTGCAGACTGCCTGGGCTGTGGCTGTTACAGGAGATGAGAAGTATAACTGATGGTTTATTGCTTTGTCTTGAACTGAAAATGGTATTTTATTTTAATAGGTGACTTATCTGCTCTCCCATCTAGAGCATGGGCGTTTTTAAAAATAAAGATAGGTAGTTGCAAAGATATAAGGCATAGTTTAGAAATTCCTGAACTTCTGCTTGCATTACCCAGACTGACAATTATCCTGAATTCTTGGGCTGAAAGTGATGGGGTGATAAGATTCCAACTGAGATCATGAATTCACTGCCTGTAGGTGTGGGTTAGAGTGTCACTCAAATGACTGACAACAACTTCTTGTTGGAATTCTGCCGGGACTAATTTATGTATTGTGGAGTTTTATTGTGTCCTTTGATGTCTGTAGTTTGTGCTGACACAAGGCTGAGGTGTGCTGAGCTGTTTCTTGCTGATGAGGATCTCTTGTACAGGTTGCAGGCCGAGTTGCTGATGAAAGAGGTGCAGTGCTGGGACATGAGGTTGGATATTGTATCCGCTTTGACGACTGCACAGACCCTCAGGCTACAAGAATTAAGGTGAAACACGAGCAGTGTGTGGTTACCCTGAAGGGATTAGTTGAAACTCTTCAAGTACTTTTGCAAAATTAAAGAGAACCTTGTGATGCCCAGCCAAGAGAATAGGTAACATTTCAGTTTCCCAGGTGGGTACCCCTAAATTGGGCTTGAAATGGCTGTGGCAATCCAAACCTTAATAAAATGAGTACCTGTTCTATTCTGATAGTCTGACAAGCACCATTTTAAATCTAGAGGACAATTTCAAGGTATGGCCAGCTGTTGATACAGTGCTGGAGTGACCTGTGTGTCACTCAAAGTCAAAGGGAAAGGCTGCAGTGAGAATTAAAAGAATCCTCCCCTAAAATAGATTATGATTAAAAGCACAGATAAAGCCCAAGATGAGTAGGCTGAGAGATAATTTGGTGGATTAAATAGCAACTTTGCAGCTGTTCTGCAGTGCTGTGAGCAATGTTAGTGTTGCTTGTGTTCCTGCAGAAGAGGATTTGCTTTAATTGTGCTGGAATAGCAGTGATGATGAATGAGACAGTTTGTGGTTTTTTTGTTTTTTTCAGAGGCTGGAGTTCCTTTTACAGTGAAGGAAATGGAGGTGTTTGTTCATTAAATAGAGCTGAATTTAATTCTTTTAAGCATGATGATTATTCATTTAAAGTTGGAAATTTGGAGGGTTTTGCCATCAAGTCTAGCTTAGTTCAAGACCACAGTTGCAGTCACAGCATTAGAAAACTAAAGGCAAGGAAACATTCAGGCAAAAGCCTAGGAATTATCTTTTAAAAGCACAGTTAGTTGAGACTATACAATAAGGATTTTTTTAACTTTTTTTTTTTTTGCATTCACTTCTAGTTTCTAACTGATGGTATGCTGGTGAGGGAAATGATGGCTGATCCTTTATTAACAAGATACAGGTAAGAAAACATGGAATAAGTGCTTGCTGAAGTACAGTTTGGTAAAAATCTGCTTTTGGCAAGCTATTATGAGAACAGTTTTTATAAATTATTGGTGGCTATTATAAATTAAATACTAAAAAAGTGGAAATTGTTGTAGAAGTCTGACTTCTTTATGTTGTAAAAACAACATTGTTTTTAGCAGCAATATATTATTGTTAGCTTATCATTGCAACACCAAAACCAACAGGATTTGATGCTGTAGTTTTGAGACAAAAGCTAAGGGGGCCCTTATGGAGTCTGAATTGTTTCATTTCCTAATTTTAAATTATTTTTTTTCTTCCTTATACTAATAAAAAAATCAACAACAATCAGGCTTTTCTGATATCCAGAAAACCTGTGCAGTACAATAAACATAGACTTGTTTTCTTCTACCCATTTCCAAAAACTAGCCTGAACAGAGAACAGCGTGAATATCCCGTGTGATGTCAGGTACATTTTTCTCCCTGCTCCATTGCTGCAAGTTTTTTTTTTAAGTTCCCCAGTTCTGTAAGTGGCTGTGAACAGTTATAGTCCAGCAGCAGATTTCAAATAATGGTGTTTCTGGATGACAGGGAGACACTGATTCTAGTGTCAGTCAAGTAACTTCTGAAACCTAACCTGCTTTTTTCACAGTGTCCTCATGCTGGATGAAGCTCATGAAAGGACTCTTTATACAGACATTGCCATTGGCTTACTAAAAAAGGTAACTTTTCTAATTCACTGTCATTCTGTAATTTTAATTTGGTAATTTTAACACAGTTCTCTGTAACTGTTTTAATTTCCATCCTTTTCATTCAACCTCTGTTCCTGATGGCTGGTAATTGAAGGAGTGTAATTGCTGCTTCCTCATTTGGGGAGTGTGATTGCTGTTTCCTCATTTATCCTGCAGCCTGTTGTACATACCCAGCTATTTACTTGGGTCATCTGACATTGAGCATCCTCTATTTCTTTCCCCTGATGCTGAAATCTCTCCTTAGCTGATAGTACCAAAAATACACTGTTGATTCTGCTGCTGCTGATCATGTGAAGTGATCTGATAGGAGCTTGTTGCTGGCTTTCAATCTACTAAAGATCTGACTCCCATAAGAAATTAAGAGTAGATTAAAATAACTGATTGAATGCCCTTAAAATAAATACATAAAACTCCAAACAGTCATTGGGCTCTTAGACCTGGGGTGATAGGGCTGCTTCATTCATCATCTTCCTTGTAGTTTAAAGTAGTTTTACAGAGAGGTTTCTGGTAATCTGGATTCTCTAAATCTTGGTTCTAGTCTTGTGTTTCAGAAAACAGTTTTGACTCTGGGTGTTGTTGGTCTCTCTCCCAGGTTCAGAAGAAGCGTGGGGATCTTCGCCTGATTGTGGCTTCAGCCACCTTGGATGCAGAGGTACAGCTCAGAGATTGGGGTTGAGATGAAGTGACATTAGGTGGCAGCTCCACTGCTGTTTGTGTACAGCTTGTCCTCTGTGCTGCTTGGGAAGCACTGCTGCTGCTTGAGGGGCTGCAGGAAAAAAAATCTGCTGTAGTTCAGTTGCTTTGTTTGGTTTTTGTGTCCTGTTAGCAAACTGTTTTGAATGTCAATTTAAATATGAATCTACTTTTTATGTATTGATATATTTTTTCTCCTTTTTTGTGTTCTTTATAAAAATATGTTCCCTTGGCTTAATTTATTAAGAGGCATTGATTTAGCTTAGTTGTGCTGATAGAAATAATCTGAGGCAACTATAGACATGTAAAAATAAGTGAAAAATGAATAGATTTAATTTCAGTGAGATCTTACTAGATCCCTGATTGACTCGTGGCCTGTGGACACTTATATAAACTTACTAAAAACATCATTAATTTAATTTTGAGTAGGAACAGAAGAAGAGCTCTCTTAGAGCCAAGCAGGCCTGTGTTCTGCTCTAGCAGCAGCTACAGGAGATGCTGTTTAGGGAGAGCACATGAGCCTGTGCACCTGCTGTGGGTCTGTTCTCTCTGAGCTGCCTCAGCATCTGCACAAGTTGTAGTACAGATATTATTCAGCACCTTCCTGCTGTTTCTCTCTATTCTGTGTTTATGGACCTGCTGTTTGTTAATTTGTCTCTGAATCTGCAGGTCTCCTGGACAGCATGAGTAATTTTCAGGAGTTTGCCACCTGCTATATAATGAAGTACTTGGTCTAATTCTTTCAAACCTGTTGGTTTCATCAGGATTCTTCCAGTTCTTGTACTGGGGATTTTTATTTTTAAAAAAACACCCCCAAAACCAGTTTTTCATTTACTTTATCACCTTTGATTCTGTACAGCTGTATCTTCTCAACCTTGTGCTCCCCAAGCACAGCCTTTTCAGTCTCTCCTCATATGGCAGCTGTTCCATCTCCTATATCATGTTCACTTCTCCACTTTTCCTAACTGCTCTGGCCTTGATGTGATGGTGAGAGATGTGGCATTGAAGATGGGGGCACACAGAGATTTCCTTTAGTGACAAGTACCACATGCCATGAATGTTGGTAGTGTGCTAGTGCTTTGGTAGTGTCTGCACTACTTTATATTCTGTACATTACAATGCAAATTTTAACTGCCAGAAACCACTTTTCAAACAGAAAACAGTTAATCTAAAATGAATTCATATGAGCAAAATGATTGGTGTGACTATATAAACTTTTTTCAGAGAGTTGATGGTTATCTCTAAAATATTCATAAAAGTTGAGATGAATTATATGGGTTCCTAAGTTCTGTCTTCTGTTGTTATTTATTGAAAGTACTTTGTGACAATAAATCTAAATTTATGAAGGTGTCTCACAATGCATAAATCAAAAACTTTCATAAATCATGCTTAACTCTGCTTTTACAAAGTGAGATCTTGGTGTTCAGTAAGGGCTGTAAAGTTTAGTCACTCATCCAAAAATGGATAAGAGTATTCAGGCCCCACACAAACCTTTTTCACCAATTATTTCTAAGTTCTTCTTTGCTAACGCGATAGATCTAGTTGAAAGTTTCTTTATCTTCTTTTTCCAACTATATCAGCTGATATAATTAATTTCCCTTTCCAATTTTTACTTCTCAACAAAGTAATAAACATGCACCGCTATTTGTGCTAAATGCCTGAACCCCAGACAGAATAGAAGGCAACAAAATCAAACTTTAACATTTTTTAATTGAATTGGCACTGTCAAATTACATCCAAGTAGTAGAAATTTAACTTCTTTGTGTCTTTAGGTTTTTCTCTCCATTCCTTGAAATGTCAAACTGAAAGTGTTTGTTTTTATTTTCATGTAGAAATTCAGGGATTTCTTTAACCAAAACGATACCGGCGACCCCAGCAAAGACACCAGTGTGATCCTTACTGTCGAGGGGAGGACCTTTCCAGTGGACATCTTTTACTTACAGAGGTGTGTTCCTGTCTGCTCTCGTGCAGCTGTGCTATCATTTTGTCTGGGTTAGAGCTCTGGTGTCCCAAAGCTGCTCTCTTTGTCCCTGCTGGAGGGGAGGAGTCTGTACCTATTTTCCTGCTCATGTCTCTGCTGTTTTCTCTCCCCACAGCCCTGTTCCTGACTATATAAAATCAACTGTGGAAACTACAATGAAAATTCACCAGGTGGAGAATGATGGTGATATACTGGCATTTTTAACTGGCCAGGTATAGACATAAGTAATTTTTTTCTTTTTTTTGCTTTACAGTGCTGTATTGTGAGCTTTGCAAAGCTGCCTCAGTCTCCTGAGGCTTTCTTTAGTTATGCTTGCTTTATTCTCAGTAAAGATGACAAACATTTCTGTATTGATGGGAGCAAAACTAGGCCAGTTCCAAAGATGTGAAGACAATATGTGGTCTGAATTTATGAAAACTAGTGATGGATGGTAGTTTTTGTCATTTAATGCTGTATTTTCTCAGCCTTGTTAGTGAGTGGAATATTGTGTGGTTTGCTGGTGCAAGTCAACGTACCCAGCTGTTAAATTGACAGTGAGTCATCATTAATAGTTAAGGCAAATGGAATTTCCATTTGTTAGGCTAAACATCTGAAGTGTTTGACAGAAAAACAAATTGCCATGAGATCAAAATGTACTGGTCTCTTCTGCTCTATTTATGCTTGTCAGCTCACTTTGCAGCTGAGAAGAGCAAATGGGAGGAAACTCATTTCTCCAGTGAGGAGCTACCTTGAAGAGCTTCAATAACATCTTGCATGTTTCCAAAAGCAATTCCTCACCTCCTTTATTGATTTAACTTTGGAATAATGAATTTGGTATTCCATGAGGCAATGTTTGAACATTTTGTTTTCTGTCTTTAAGAGTGAGATGCCACAGCTGAGATTAAGCATGAAGTTGAGCAAGAGGTGTCAGTGCTGTTCCTGTGACATTCCTGATACAGGCCCACAGCATTCTGCACTGCTGAATATTTTGGCCTCCCATTTTGCTCTCACCAGTTGAGATAGACAGGAAAATTAATTTGCTTCCTCCTGAGCTTGGTTCGTTCCTTCCCCTGTGATTTTGCTCATGTGTTTGTGGCATGCCATTGACTCAAATAACAGTGAGCACAAACATGTATATAAAGCTTTATTTATTATTAATAGCAATTTATCTTAAGGATATTCCAGCATGGAGTGAGCTAGTCCTAGTCCTGGAGTTTGGACAATTACAGTGATACCATTTGGTGCAGTTTTGTATCTAGGTGGCAGGAATGTGCTGATAAAGTGCAGCCTCTCTCACTGTGTGCCCTGTGCTGCTCTGGCTGCAGGAGGAAGTGGAGACTGTGGTTTCCATGCTCATAGAGCAGGCCCGGGCCCTCGCTCGCAGCGGCATGAAGAAGCACCTCCGTGTTCTGCCCATGTACGCCGGGCTGCCTTCTCCTGAGCAGCTCAAAGTGTTTGAGAGAGTCCCTCACACCGTCAGGAAGGTGAGCTCTTGTGTCTGTCTCCGTTTCCACCACCTAGAAGGCAGCACACAGGCTGTGTTATCAGGTTCACATCATGGGGCTATTGCAAATGCTGCTTTGACAGAGGCTTTCTGCATCTCCCATCAGTGCCTGTCAGCTTTCAAACTGGGAACCAAGAACATGTTCCCTTTTCATCTTTGATCACTCCTAGACATGTCAGTCCCAACTCTCCTGTCTGCCTCATCAACTCTGCAATTCTTAAGTGTCTCCATACAACTTTGTCTTCATTCAATTGCAGCTTCTTACACTCTGAACTCCTTTGCTTTTACCTTTTTCTTTCTTTTTTGTGATCTAAATGTCCCTGGCCGTTTTCCACCAGTAGTGGAAAAATTAGTGACAGAGTGGTAAGTGCTGTATTTCCATCTAAGGAACAAGTTCAAACTTACTGGATTTGAGTGGAAAAAAAAGCTTTGTTTTGACTTCTGCAAATGTTGTTTGGACATTCAGTGTCACAGGAGTATATAATGGGATGTTATTAGTGCTTTCTGCTTATGCAGAGCCTGTACTGGAGCTGAAATAAGCTGACAAAACTACACCAAGGTGACTTGTAATTCTTGTACTTGCTGGAGTTTGACAAGTGAAATTGTTCATCTGGCATTGAAGAATATTTTATATAAATACTTCTCATGAGAATATTACATTAGTCAGTTAACTTTCAAAATTTACTTTTTAATTCCAGGTGAAATAAGCATTAGATTTCCCACTGTTGCCTGGGAACAATTATTTTTTAATATTTTAGGGCACACCTATATAAGTAATCCCTGCAGGAATGCTGAATGTGGAACTCTCTTAACTCTGTTCCTCTCCTGTCCCCCACCTCATTCCGGGGTACAAAGAATAGCTCAGTGTAACTGAGACAAAAGAAAATATTTAGTTTACTACATAAGAACACTTGATTTACAGTCAGTTAATCTTTTTCTCTGCAAACAGTGCCAATGATTTTCTCTGCAAACACTGCCAAGCTCTTCTTTTATGAAGCGAGAATGAATTTGAATAAGAGAGTGATTGTGAAGCTGTGAGGACTGCTGTGCAAACTGAGCTTATTTCAAGCTGACAGCTCCTTCTGCTCTCGTACTGTATCTTTGTGTGCTCCTGAGAGTTTCCTGGGCCTGTCGTGGCTGGGATGTCTCACTGGCTGGCATTTGGGTCTCACTGCTGGGGTCTCTGGGACCGAGGAGCTCACAGGGGTCTCTGTGCCTGTGCCTGCAGGTGATCGTGGCCACCAACATTGCTGAGACGTCCATCACGGTGCAGGGCATCACCTTTGTGATCGACTGTGGCTTTGTGAAGCTGCGTGCCTACAACCCCAGGACGGCCATCGAGTGCCTGCTGGTGGTGCCCGTGTCCCAGGCCTCGGCCAAGCAGCGGGCGGGGCGCGCCGGCCGCAGCCGCTCGGGCAAGTGCTACCGCCTCTACACAGGTCAGCAGCGCCCGGCCGGGGCAGCTTCCTGCTGGCACCTCTCTGTGTCTGTGCTTTTCGTTCTAGTGGGAGATTAAGGAGGAAAAGCTGTGCTTGTTCGTTCATCCAAAGAAAAACATTTCTTCGTTGTTCCTCTGGCTGGTTTAGAAACACCTCGTTCTTATGTGCGAGGTGTTAGAAACGGAATCGTTTTGTGAATCACAAGCACAAATGGGGTGAAGTCAGCAGTTGCAAACGTGAAATGTTAATGCAGCTCTTGAAGTGGTGAGCTTATTAAGAAGTTTGTTCTTTAAGGATTTTGGTTTCTGAGCAGTTTCAGTTTATAATACTAACCAGTGGTGCTCTCTTCTCTGACTGAAGTCTTCATAGACCTTGCATTTAACAAAAAGGCTCTGGAAATCCTTTAGGTAACTCAGAGAAACTCCTTTTTTCCCTAGGAATAGCTGCCAACCCCAAATTCTTCCCTTGAATCAGTGACCCTGGCAGTGCACAAAAATGGCTGTTATAAATAAAACTCTTGGCCACCTTGCACTGTCAGAGAACTGCAGTCAAAGTGTCTGTTCTCAGCTGCTTAATGAGAAAAGGCTTTGCAGCTGAACACTCCCATTGCTGATGGGCTTCAGGTCCCCTCTAGTTTTACTGGAGTTCTGAGACACTGGAGATGAAGTATTTTCCTTTAAAACATGTATGTGCTTGCCAGCAGTTGCTACATTAAACCAAGCCATGATTTATGCTTTGAATTTGTATGTATCCAGAAAGAATCAGAGACAATATGTGCTGCACAATACCCCAAGCTTGCATAGCTTTGTAAGTGTTTTACTGGAGAAACCATGACTATACTGAAGAAAATTTTGTGTGCTCAAGAGCTGGTCTAGGCAGTGCTTTAAGAAGTGTTTTAAAGGAGGAGAAAAAATAAAAATGAAAAGAAGAAAGCACTCAGAGTGAACAACATTCGAGAAACAGCACTGTTGTCCTAGGGAGAGTTTGAGATAGAAAAGGGTTCTGTAGAAATGAAGATAGTTCAGGTGAAAATGATGTAGAATCTGCCTTTTATTTTACTGCAGAACAGTTGGTTAGTGGAAGGCTATAGAGGTTCCTTACATGGAGTATTTTTCCAGACTTGGACTTAATAGCGAATGCGATTTTAAAAAGGCATTGTTAAATAAATTGTTTTTCCATCCTTAATCTTTATTTAAAATATATATTTTAAACCTCCATTTATTTGAGTAGTTAAAAAAATAGTGTTCTTATATTGAAAGCGTGCTGCTTTGGAACTTTTCCACGTCTCCTTAAAAAAATCCTTTTTTTGTAGTATCGCACCCTGCCTTTTAGTTTCTGACAAAAACATTAAACAGAAGAGAAACAAAACATTTCCAGATTTCTGTGAAGAATTTCTAACATTTCAAATTGAAACGTGGGTGTTTGAACTACAGAATCAGCCAAAACCATTGAATTTCTATTTAAATAAAAGTAATGTAAAATACAGTAATTGGAGGAGGATCATCTTTGGGTTAGAAAAGATCTTTTAAGACCAGTTAAGTATCCGTATGTGATAATTTAAACTGGAAATGGGTGTGATTCTGTCGTGGTGAGTGCAGAGTGGGGACTGCAGCTCAGTGCCCAGCTGTGTTTCCTCCCCCACAGAGGAGGACTTTGAGAAGCTGCCCAAGTGCACGGTGCCGGAGATGCAGCGCAGTAACCTGGCCCCTGTCATCCTGCAGCTGAAGGCTCTGGGCATCGACAACGTGCTCAGGTTCCCCTTCCTTTCGGTGAGTCCCAGGCTCCAAAGCCTGCCACCCTTCCCTGGGCTGCAGAGACATCAGGGGATGACTCAGTGATGGCCCACAGAGCTAGCATCGCCCTGCTGGTTTGGAAAGGGGAGCTCACTGTCCCCTGTCAGGCAGCAAAGTGTGTTCCTGGGAACCAACAGTGCAGATGATGTGTGTGACCGCTTAGAAACGACCATTTATATTCCAGGGTTTGATGTTAAAATTGTTGAGAAGTCATGAAAGTCTTAAAAAGACAAACTGGGAGGTTCTGTAGAATTGTAACTGCAGTCCCTTTGCATTGAATTTATGAAGAAGGAAGAATGTGAGAGCTTTCTTGATTTTGCAGCAGAGAGTAAGTGAGGATTTTGCAAAAGAAGAAGATCTGTGAACTCATGTTCTGTGCTGGACTCATGTTCTGTGCTGATAACTTAAATCAATGTACATTTTCTCTTCACAGCCACCCCCTGCACAGTCAATGGTGCAAGCTTTAGAGTTGCTGTATGCTTTAGGAGGTGAGATTTTAATGTTTTACATAATTTGTAGCTATATTACCGGAGTTGTGAAAAAAAAACTTGTAATTTGTATTTGGTGATTGGATGAACATTTATAAAATTTGCGTTTGAGAACTGTGCTTTGAGAAAGAGAAACACAGCTGTGACTGGTGGAAGCTTTTTGTTGGTGGGTTTTTAGAGTGTACCTCAGTCTCTTCTGGATTTACTTTCTTTTCTTTTGGTTATTTCAGACAGGTAAGCAAGCAAACAGCAGCAACAGAGTTTAAACTTGAATTTAATTATTTAGATTGGGTAAATGAGTGTTTTATAGTTATCTTATCTGTATTTCCTTGCAATTTCATGGGAGGAAACCAGCTATTTGTCCTTGGTAGGAACAGGGCTCTGAGCTGATGAGGATGTTTGTTCCTTGGAAGATCCTCTTTGTGTTCCTTCAGTTCTTACAGAGTGATAAGAAGATAAAAATGGATTTTGCACACTAATTAGCCCACTAGAGGAGTTAGACAGTAACTTTACCTGCATCCAGTTAGATAAGTTGTTACTTGCCTGAGACTTGATGTGGTGTTCTTTTATTTCATGTTATTGTACCAGCAATGGAAATATTTAACACTTGCAGATATAAACAAAAAAGAAAGTTGTAAGCAAAGGTTTGGCTGTAATAACCCAGCGTTTATCAAGGCTGATAGAATTGCAACTTTGTTCCTCAGTGGGACTTTAAAGATCATGGTGTGTCTGTTGTAAATTTTCCTGTTAACACGTTGCAGTCATGATCTGATCTTGCTGTGTGTGTGCTGGAACTCTGCCTAAGCATTGGGAGTCAGATGTGATGCCTGAATTTGGGAGGGCTCAATCCCTGGAGGCTGTGCATGAAACCTTACAGAGAGTGTGATAATTTTCAAACTGCCTCCTTGCTATGATTTTGAAGGTTTGACTGACAAAAGTTATTAAGAGCTAATTTAATTATGATTTTTAAAATGAATTCCAGTCTGTTCTGTGCTCTGGATGCAGGATGGGCTGTGGCTGAAAGGCTACACCTGCTGTAGTGTAATGCTCTTCATGTTTGTGCAGTTGGTCCTGAGCTGAGGCAGAGTTCAAACCCACAGCAAGTCAAACTGTTCAGATTCTATTAGCTGTGATTACATGATACAACCACTAATAAAACCCCCTGATCATCCCTAAACCCAGCACATTTTCTCCTGGATGAACTGGAACTCTGTTTCTCAAGGCAGTGTGTGTATTTCAGTGCACAGCTTGCTGGCTTCTCATGCTTTTAAATGCATGCCACTTGCAAAGACTCTGCTCTGGTTTTAGCATTGAACTTGCCAGTTATGGACAGGTCAACAGATACACACAATCTTGTAATGAAAAGAAAAGATAACTTTGACAGGTCTTTAGAGCATAATTCGAAGTACTTTTCTGCTTTTTAGCTACTTAAAAGAATATAATTTTAAAAATTCTGTTCTCTGTGTTACTAATCACAGCTTGTTCTCCAATTCAGTGGAGTCTAAGCAGCATTGTTGGCATATGGTTTAGTTTTAGGTGGTTCTGTGAGGAGCAGGGACTTGGGCTTGAGCCTTATGGGTGGGTCCCTTCTAACTTGAGATAGTCTTTGATTCTAAGTGTGTTCATTCTGGTTTTATTCATTATGCTGCTGTTGGATACTTTTAACACTTGGATCACACTGTAGTGATATGTTTTTATACACAGTTTTCAATTCCTTTTTTGTGTGGTGAGTGGGATGCCTGCTGCCTAATTTTGTTTATAGGAAGAACTGTCATATTGTTGAGTTTTTTTGACAACTATTTAATCTTTTTGAATGCAACAAACTAAACACAGCAGAAACTTGATGTGAGGCCAAGTAATCAAAACTAAGCTCCATTTGACTTTAGTTTCTTGTTTGTAGCTAATTCAGAGTTGACCATGTTTGCTCCATAATGTAAACATGAGGCAGCATGAAGGAGATTGTGTAAGTTCTGGAAGCTTCCAGAGGTTTGTGGGTGTTTTTACACCACTCACAGATGCTGTGCTCTAACTTGTGGCAGTCTGCTCTCTTTTTATTCTCATGGAGCTGTAACTCTGCTTGGCCAGGATTTTGCCCTGTGCTGGTTGGGCTCCATCTTGCAAAGGAGGGTTTCACTTAAAGCACTTGGATCTTGGCAACCTCTGCAAGCTTGGAACAAGGACCTTCACAGTGGCTCAGGAACGTGCTGCAAGGATGAATTCACAGCCAAAACCACCTTAGGGAAATGGAGAGGAAAGTTCAATAAACTCACTGATTAGCTGGGTGATGTTTTGGCAGAACTGTTCTGCTCATGTAGCTTCAAAGAGCTCTTATTCTCTTGGCTGCACAGCTTTGTAGCAAAGCAGAGAAGTGCTGATCTTGGTGTTTCAGATGGAAGGAAATGCGTGTGCATGTGTGTGATACATGGATTCACTCTTCAGTTTTTGCTGAAGTTTAGGGTGCAATTAAGTTTTAGGTGGTTTATTACCAAGATTCTATGTAAGGTGCAGAGGTGAAGCTGGCCAAGCATTTGCAGATGCAGTGAGGATTAAATTTCTCTTGTGCAAGTAGGAGCATGAATTTCATCATTGGCGTTGCAGCCACATGCAAAAAGGCAGTTTGGGGTCAGGCCCCTGTTGTGCCAGCGTGGTGCCAACTCGTGCAGGGCAGATGTCCTGAGGCTGAGATAGCTGTGTTGAACAAACACATCACTGTTTGTAGAGGGATTATTTTTACAGTGGTGCAAACTGATTACATCAGGAGTATCTCTCCTCAGCCTTCTCCTTTGGTGCCCTTTAGAGAGTCTGAGTTGTCAGTTGAAGTTCATTGGTTTGAAGCATCATTTAAGAGGTAAATAAGCAGGCAAAAAGTGGCTTTATTTTTAGTGTTATTTCAGGTCTTTATTGAAGATTTGTTTGTGTGTTGTCACCTATCAGAAACAACCACTCTAGCTGAGTTTAAAAAGGATAGTTTCAGTCCCTCAGCCTGTCACATGCTAGTGGTTGTTACTTGAAACATTTCAGGGCCATGATACTTGAATAATCTCTCCTGAGCACATCTAATTAAAATCTTTGTAATATTTTTTTGTAAGATCTTTAATTTCCTGTATATATGCGGATTCAGTGATCACTTCCAGGATTATTTGAAGGAAACTTTCACCTGTTCCAAACTAGTATCCATTACAGTCTATATTCAAGCTAATTACTACAAATAGATCTGTGCACAACCCATATATAGATCATGCAATATTGTATTGACATTTGTAGAATGCAGCAGAAGCCAAAGGGTTTTGGCTTGATGCACCTGTAGAAAGTGGTGCATAAATATATGAACATTTCTCCTTTTTCCTACTCAGGAATGCAGTTGTCTTTCTGTAGATGAAAACCTATCTGAGCTGTTAGTTGTTGAAGAACTTAAACTTCTCATCTGGCACTAGTCGAGTGAAAGCTATCATACCTTAATTTTTGCAGGTGCTGTGACTTTGTGTTTAAATGTATTAGTTCAGCATTGCACAAAAGCTGCCTTTGGTACCTCTTTTTGGGGAAAACAGTGTGACAATGTGTGAAAAGCCTGGTAGGTTTTGTTGGACAGTGTAGGGGTGTGTGAGTGAGTTACTGCATTGTCATGAGTTGATAGCATATCACATAATAAAATAAGCACTGGCTGGAGGGATCTGTGGGTTCAGCTGTGCTGACATGAGTTACAGGAGATCTCGTTCCTTGACCTGATTTGTGGTTTTGCTTTTCTCTGTGAAGCAGAGCTGCAGTGCAGCTGTGGCTTTGTTACCACCACACAGTCTGACAAATAATGTGTTTATGTAACGTGGGAGCCGTGGCTGGGTGTCCTCAGGTCGCTTTGCTGTGGTTGGTTATGCAACCTGCAGTGCCCCACAGTCCTGTTACTGGGCTCTCACTCACCCCTGCTTGTGTAGCCTTTCTCTTGTGCTTTTCCTCTTTCTCGTACCTCATACAACTTGGCCTCTTGAAGTTTTTCAGTTTTTACTCCTTTTGTTCTGCCTTTCTTACCAAGCTTTTTTTTCTTATTATTGTTCTCTCTCTATTTTATTTATTTTAATTCTCTGTCCTCTTGCAAAAGAAAGGCATTTCCATTTAAATCTTTCCCTGGAATCTCAGCATAAGGCTCGGAGTTAGACTGTGACCTGGTGCTTTGCATGGGTCACCCTTGCTGCAGGGGTTTGACTGGAGGGAGCCAAACCTCTAAACTGGTAAATGTGCAGGGTTGCTCAGGGAGAACTGGGATCACAGATGGAGTGTCAGGCCTCCCTCCTGTGCCATCTCCAGGGAAAAGGCTACAGCTGGAGCACACTGGCAGTTGAGTGGTTGATACAAAAGGCAGACCAAACTGTAGAAAACCTTCATCGGCTGTGCATCTCTTGTTGAGATAATAATAAATTATTTTTCTCCATAACCTGAGTGGATGTGCTTAGAAAAATGGCACCCTACTGTCAGCACTGCTTCCTGTTGCTGCAGTAATGCCTGTTCTGTGTTTATCCCTATTTTCACAGAATCACAGAACCATCAGGTTGGAAGAGACCTTCAAGATTGAAGGTCTCACCTAAACTATGGCACTGAGTGCCACATCCAGTCTTTATTTTATTATTATGTAGTTTTTTATTCTCATCTGCTTTACATACCCATGAACAAAAATGTTACTAAATATTGAAAAAGGGTATCAGAGGTCTAACAGCTAATATCCCCTCTGGCCATGGCATTGACTTGGACTGCAGTTTTTTTAAATTATCGACAGTAACAGTGAAACTTTGTCAAAATTAAAAAACTTGTGTGTTTAGGTATTTTTGGAAAAAAAAAATTCTGGTGACCCATGGGAGAGTAAATGGGTGTCATGGATTACCTTAAAGCTTAGTGTAATATACATTCAGCAGCTCTAAGGTGCATTTCAATGTTTTAGGTTGTAGTTCTGCTCTTTAGTACAGTTTAAGTCTAAAAGAAGCCTTGCTGTGCTGTTTTGCCTGTGTCCCAGCTACATTTCTCAATGTGCTGCAGGTTTGGATATGCACTGCCGATTAACAGAGCCTCTTGGAATGAGAATAGCAGAGTTTCCTTTGAATCCTATGTTTGCAAAGATGCTTCTGGAATCAGGTAGGAGAGAAAAGATCAGTTTCTTCCCTGTCATGTAGTTGTAATGCATTGCTAGACACCTGCTAAACTCAGACTATACTTGGTGTGATCTGCAGTGAAAAGAATTGGTTACAGTCTCTATTAAATAATTAATCTGAGACATTTCAGTATAATAAGTCTATCATCTGCCTCTTAAGTTTTCCACTGGAAACATTCACTCTTACACTAAAAAAATCCAGGAGCTTATGAATTTTTATTTTAAGTACTATAAAAACATATTCTGCTTCTTCTTCATTTTATTCTCTATGGGGGTAGATTGAATGGAAGATTTCCTTTATTGAATTTCTCCATTTACTCTTCAGGAAATTTTGGCTGCTCCCAGGAGATTTTGACAATTGCTGCCATGATGCAGATTCAAAACATCTTTGTGATCCCTCCAAATCAAAAAAACCAGGCTGTAAGTTCAGTTGTGTCTTCTTTTCTGTTTGTTGGTTTCACATTTCTGGGCTTCTGGCAAGTATTTTGCTGGCGCCTATTACAGACTGCAACTTTGTGTGAAAATAAAATAAGGTCTGGAATTGTACCTGTTTATGTAGGTAAAAGAAAAAAACAAATAACAGGGGAACCTTGGAGTCTTTTAGTAGTGCTAAAAACCTCATCCTGAGGGCCAGAAACATGAAAGGTTATTAAACAGCATTGGTCAGTGTAGGGATTTGCAAAAAATCCCCCAGAACCTTCCCACACACCGCTTCCTTTTGAGATGAACAAACAGGAAGGATGTAGCAAATTCCTAATAGGTGTTAAGAATTAGGAGCCTAATTTTAATGAATGGAGACTTTTTTATCTGTTCATTTTTCTGATTTCAGTTTTAGAGTGTTTCTGAGTGTAGGGGAGGGGCTAGTAAAGTATTGCTGTTGCCCAGAGGAGCTGCCCTAGATGGTAAGAATTTTATCAGTCCCCAGGAAATGCAGAGCTGAAGGGAGCTGGGCATGTCAGACATGATTTCAGCAAAAATCAATTTGCCTATAAAATGATATTGCTTGTTCTGCAGGCCAGGCAACACAGAAAGTTTGCTGTGGAGGAAGGTGATCATCTGACCATGCTGAATGTTTATGAAGCCTTTGTGAAGGTAAGTCATTTCAAGTGGATGTGGATTTGCAGGAATGGGAGGAACTTGAGGTTCTCACTTCTGAATCTGGAAGTTCTGGATACAGAAAGTCCTCAAAGCTGAGGACTTACCAAGCCTATCAAGTGATAATTCTACACTGAAATACTCTCTGGTCACCATTTGCCACAGACCTTCCACTGTTCCTCTGAGCAGGGAGTAAAAGAGAATTTTGTTGGGGTACAGCATGGAAATCTTCTGGGTAGATAGCTGTGTCTTCAAGAAGACAGGGATTTTGGCTTGGGGAAAACAAATGTCCAGATTTCCAATGAAATGAATATTTTATTGTGTTTTACTGAAATGTAGCAGTCTTTTTTTCTGGTGTTAAATAAACTCATTGATCATCATACCCATGTTTCATTGACTTTTTGTTTTTACCCTGAGGTCTAACACCAGCCTTAGTACTGCTCTGTAAAATGAGGTTTATTTAATAGTTTTGAAGTTGCTACACCTATCTGGGAGAAGTATATTTTGCTGGTATAAAGCACTTCTGTAGCAAAATACTTGTGCTGAGTTGAACCACTATAACCACCCAAGTGTTTAAACGGGACTTTTTTCCCCCAACCACAAAGCAGCCAGGCAGGCACCAGCTGAAATGTTTCCCTTCACATTTTGTATCTGTGTAAATCTATTAGAAACAGTCAGATGCAAAAGCTCTTGGAGGGAGTGCTGGTTTCTGGAGAAACAGCTCTTTGCAGAGAAGACCAATGAAAACAGCACTGAAAATGCTGTTTACATTTTGAGGTTGGAAACAGACAAGTTTATGGTCTGAGAGAATTAAATGGAATGACTGATGCTCTTCTTTCACCACATATGAAGAAGTGAAACACATCTCTTTAAAAATACCCCATAGCATTTGATCTGCTGCTATATACAAGTAGTTTGAGACGTTTTTTAGTTATTTGTGCTACATACCCTTGTTAGTTGCTCTGTAAATAGGTAATTTTCAGGGAAAACCACAATAAATGTGTTGTAGGAGACCAGAATTAAAACAGAACAAGGCTATCCAGAAGAGGTAGTTTGCTTTGCTGGTGGTATCTCATTGAGGTTTTTTTCTCTTCTCACTGTACAGCACAGCAAGAGCTCCCAGTGGTGTCAGGAGCACTTTCTGAACTACAAAGGGCTTGTGAGAGCTTCTGTTGTGAGAGAGCAGCTGAAAAAGCTTCTCGTCCGCTTTAAAGTGCCAAAGAAGTCCAGTGAAGGTGATTTTTTTTTTTTCAGCCCTTGTCCAATACATAGTGAAGGTAGTTTCCAAACTATCAGTCTGCTCCCTGCTTTTCTTGTAACCTTTGGAGTATTTTTATCTTGGCCTCAAAATAACGTTAATTTAGACCAGATTTTTTTTCTTAAAAATGGCTGCAGAAGAGCACTTTAGGCTATTTGTACAATTAATTTTTAGTCCAGTCTTCATTATTTGAGATTTCCAGCAAAAGGTATAACCACTGATTATCTATTTAATGGACAGATTTTCCAAAAGACACATAAATAGGTCGCCCTGTTCCCTCTTTGTCTTTTCAAAAAGGCCATTTTTGTTCAAAGTGCTGTTCAGTCTTTGGGATGTGATTTCCAGCTGTGCTGTGTGTGCACGGCTGCCAGGACTGGTTCTTAGCACTTGTCTCTGCCTGCTCTGAGAAATCAGCCTTCAGCTGTCACACTGGGCTGCTTTAGGGACTGTGAAACTCTTCACGGAGACACAGGTGGCAATATCCATTTTTTCGGCAGCAGTTTTTGCTTTGCTGTGAAATTGAAGTCAAAAGGAATTGCAGGGTTTGTCTGCTCTCCTGCCTTTGCTATCAAAGCCCAATGCACTCTGAAAAGTTGTTTGAGATGATTAAGTGGTATTTTAGGGGTTTTTGCCATTCCATTGACTCATCTTACAGAAAAATTTTTCTTTCCAGGTGATCCAGATCCTGTTCTGAGGTGCATAGTTTCTGGATTCTTTGCTAATGCAGCTAAATTCCACTCCACAGGAGCTTACAGGTGACTATATACAGTTTCTCTACAAGTGGTGCTTGGCTGGAAAGCTCCTCTGAACAAATTTAAGTTTAATCAACAAGCAGATGTTTCTTCTAATTTGCAGTTAGGAACATGTGCAATCAATACACTTAAGTATTTGAAATTCGATATTTGCAAACTGCCTCAGTGTTTATCTTTTCTCTTTGGCAAATATAACTAAAATTATTAATAGGGGGAAGCTGCTATCAGCAAGTACAGTTGTAGTGCAGTAGTGTTGTAGCACTCCCAGAGCATTGAGTCAAAGCCTGAAATGCTACTTTTTCATTTAATGTAGATAAAACTCTTTTAGGACATCAAATTATTGATTGTTCCTTTGGCCAGCATTTAAGCCTGCTTTCATTTGTTCATTAAATGCAAATGTTGTTAAGTTACTCCAGCCCTTTCATTCTTGCTTTTATTAAACATTGATAGTGGGGCAGAAAGGAACCAAATGTTAGGCAGTAAAGAGAGGCACAGTCTGAAACAGTATCTTGCTTTCAAGGACTATCCGTGATGACCACGAGCTTCATATCCACCCCAGCTCAGTGCTGTATGCAGAGAAACCTCCACGCTGGTAAGCCAGGGCTGCTTTCTCTTCTTTGGGGATTTTTTTAAGGAATTTGCACCATCCAAATTGAATTGCTTCTCTCCTTCAATGGAGGAATAGATGTAGAAGGTCATAGCTCCCACAGGGAGAATCCAAATGGCATTTCCTTTGCAACATTTTGTAGAGAGTGTACAAATAAATGAGGGAAATGGAGTGATGTTTAACTGTCAAAGAAACCTGCAGAGGTTGGAAAGCAGAGCCAGGTGACCCTGTTTAGTGGGCACCACATTTTGCACTGCAGATTGTTCTCCAAGTAGTCTCTGTACCTAAACAGAGCTAGGGTTAATTTAATTTTATTAAGCCTATTAAGGAAATATCCTGTCAAACAGGTGCTGCAGAAGTGGCAAATGGATTGCAAGGAAAGTAAAATATAATAAATATATATATAAAATATAATAAAATGTATTGTGTGAAAAGTTATGGCTGTCCAGCAGATTGAGGAAAGAACTGGCTGTACTTCCCATTACAGCTGGGATATGATCATTCCATTTGCAGGCCAAAGGTCCTCATATAACAAACAGAAATGTGTGTTGAACTCTCAGCTCAGCAGGATCAACTTGATGTATTTGGACTTTCATCCTTCACTGCCTGCTGCTGACACTTAGAAGCATAAGCCTGGCCTGGTGTCATGGCATCCTGTCACATAGGAGTTTAACTTAGCAACCTAAATTTCAGTGCTACTGCAGCCTGGGCAGCCATCCTCTATTGAGGGCTTCAGTTCTCCTCTGCTGCAGGTGTATAGGAAATGTGGTTTCATTCTGCTTTGTTTTCCTCTGATTTTAGTTGTGTCTAAGGATTTTAGTTGCCATGTCTCAGGATGCATTTGGCAAAGAGAATTTTGGACTCTTTCCTTTTTTGCTTTTGAGAGCTAAATACCAATTAATGAGAAAACACCAGCCTGAGGTGTTTGCAGCTCTGCTGTGTGTGAAGGCAGATAGTGACTTAAGGATTTGGTAGCTGCCCTTTCAGTGCAAGGGTTTGCTCTTCCTTGGGGAAAATGACCTTACCTGCTGAAGGTGAGCTCAGAAATAGGTTGCCCATGCTGGGAGTCTGGCTGTGGTGGCAGTGGGGGTGAGTCCACATGGTGATGTTCCTAAATCTCTTCCCAGGAGAAGAGAAATCTAAATCTGGCAGGAGCTAAAGCTGATTTCTTCCTCTGATGCTTATCTCACTTGTGTGCAGACTGGCGCCAGGGATAGTCGTGCTGGGTTTGTGCCCTCCTTGTTGTGGGTGCAGGGCTTTGGTGCTTTGGACATCTTCCCTTATCATGTCACAGAGTAATTCATACCCTGTCTTCCAGAGCATCAGTACTGAGTCCCCCTTGACCCTGTTACAAGAAACATTCTTTCATATATACCTTGCACCCATATGGTCTGGCAGTATGTGAGGTTGTTTTCGTGGCAATCTAAACATTTCCTTAATGTGGTAAACTCTGACCAGCCAGAGAGAAAGAGGCAAGAGGCTCAATTACAGCCTAAAGACTCTCTTGTCCCTCTGTAAGTGCCACCGCTGGCAGCATGTGTGTGAAACTGTCTAAACATGCTGTTAATCAGCTCTCCCTCCTTGCTTGACAGCAAACACTATTAATTTTTGTCTCCTTCCTCCCAGGGTAGTCTACAATGAAGTCATACAGACTGCTAAATACTACATGAGAGATGTGACAGCTGTTGAATCCTCCTGGCTCTTGGAGCTGGCACCTCACTTCTACCAGCAAGGAACGGTACGGAATCGGCATAAAGGCCAAACGGTACCACTGCTGCAGCAGCAGCTCTTGTGTCTGCACTTTCTAAGGGTTTATGTTTTGCTGTGCTCTAATGGGACAGAAATTAAGTTGGCTCTGTTCATTGTAGTGGTTTTAATATAAGGGAAGAGGTTAATAAGTTGATGCATGAAACTTTTTCCCCTGTTCTCCAGCAATGGATCTCAGAGTTACAAAATGAGATCCATTTGCTGGTCAAGTTACATTTACCACCATAGCACTTTGGGAAGTGAAGCCTACAGCCATTCTACACTTCAGTACAGGCACTTGGTAGCACTTCCCTGGGCAGCACTGTAGGTAGGCAGTGGCCACTTTTTGCATAATAATTTTAGGAGAGCCTTTGCATGCTTTGTAAATGTTTGTGAAAATCCCGAGCCTTTTTTTTTGAGCATTAATTATGTTTATTGCAGAAAAATCAGTTCTGATCTGTTCAAACGTGAAATGGCGAAGAGCAGCTCCTGTTTGTGCAAACCTTTATTGCACATTGCTGTGTGTGGTACAGATACCTTGTATTTATAAGTATCTTTTAATAATTGTCACCAACCTTTATTGATGGTCCCATGTGAGTCTGTCAGTCCAGACTTATTCACTGGTCATTCTGAGAACTGAATTGGTATGAATATTATCTAAATGTTAAATATTATCTAATGTTAAATAGTATCTAAATGTTCAGCTGGAGCTGTTGGTACCACATAGCCTATAGATACTGTACAGATTACCAAACTGATCTTGTATTTAAATTTCCCACCAGACATTAATATCTACTGAGCTTCATATTTTAAATGAATGAAATGCTTCCAAAATCTGAGTGAAAAAATGCATTTGCATATCAGACCTATGAAAAAGGTGGTCTTTTCCTAATTTATACATCTGCTTCGCTGTTTGACTTCTTGGAGAATCTGATGTTTGTTTTCTTTCACTTCCTTGGGATTTTATCAAAATGGAGAATCCTGTGTTGCATGGAGCACCTTAGGACACCTCTGTGGTTACAGTTCCCAACAGTTTGGCATCTGTTCATGTGATTGACTTGAGAGAGGGCTTTTTTTTATGCTCATCTTGGATAATTCATCTCAGTTATCCAGACAATTCCCATCTCTAAATGGACTTACTAAGTAGCTGAATATTTTCTGCCGTTTTCCTACAAGACATTTGACAAAGGCAGTGATGACCCCTGTGGGGCAGAGCCTTGAGCCTTCAGCTGCTGGGAGATGATCTGCAGGCATGGTGTAAAAAGGAGCTGAGCCAATGCTGTATCAAATCTGTTCCTGCAGTAA
Organism: Phainopepla nitens; assembly: GCA_013400175.1. NCBI lineage: Eukaryota > Metazoa > Chordata > Aves > Passeriformes > Bombycillidae > Phainopepla > Phainopepla nitens. The sequence goes on from VXBQ01002761.1 coordinate 25,224, forward strand.
TTAGTCCTTTGACTCACATAATTACAGTTGTCACATAATTTACATTTAGCAGCCCACACCCACATAAAATCCTGTTGTGACCTCTCCATGGGCTGAAGTTTGGGATGAGGTTTTCCTTTAGGTAGGTGGTAGCAAAGAGGACTTGTCTTGAGTTGTGCTGCCTGCCTGTCTGAGGGAACTTGTTTTTCAGGGCTACTACTGCTGTAGATATTCAATGGAATTACATCACAACCTAATTATTACCATTGCCATCCTTTTGATTTGATCAAGTGAGGTCCATTTGCAGTATGACCTAATCATTGCTTTCATCCTAAAATAAATGGTAGCTCTCAAGGATGGTGCTGGTTTTGAGGAAAATTCTGTTTTTCAGCCTGGTCAGTTATCCATATCAGCCAAAAGTCTTGGGTGTCCTTATAAAATGTTTGAAAATCAGAAATATTTCTCTTGTGTAAAATTTTGAGTCATACATGTAAAATTTGAATAAATGAACTGTTGTAAATCACACAGGTTTATGTTAATTTATAGATATTCAAACCCCTTTTCTACTGAAGGATACATCTTTGTGCTAAAAAGGAAAGGTTTTATTCCTTTGTCAAGTTAAAAACAAATTACCATTAAATAGGACTCTGTTAAAAAATGTTCTTCTACAGCCTGATCTTGGTCAGTTATTTCTCATTCCAAGTTTTGCAGAACTCTTTTCATATTTCATTCTTTAAGGGAACAGAGCTTCCAAAGATCCAGTGCAACTACAGGATTGATACAGTTGTTAAAATCTTCTGTGTACATTCTCCTGGTGTTTTTGGCAGATGTATTGTTGGGAGCACACCTTTCTGCTTCCAGAGGGAAGTTGTTCCTATACTTGCAGCTGGTACAGAAGAACTAGAAGTTATTTTATTACAAGCCAGAATGTCACTTTGGGGTACATGTGGGTTTTTATTTAATGGGTTTATTTAATTGTGTCAGTAACAAGAAGAGCTTGTATGGATATTTGTGTTAGAATTTATTTAAATTGTGATTAAGGATAGAAAACATTGTAGTTGATTTTTTTTTCTAATTTTGGTATATCTCCTAAGCAGTTTTTTTTGTTCTTTTCTTGTCTTGCAGCATCTTTCCTTGAAAGCAAAAAGGGCTAAAGTAGATGACCACTGACATGACTTCAGTTGTAGTGACATCAGAAGCAGAACCTACCAGTGATTTCAAGCTGGCTACAGTCCATTCAGCAGTCAGTTCATTAGCAATTTGATCTTCCATCAACCTAAGTGTTTAAATGCCTGCCAGGATCTGTAGGGGTTTATGCATGACCAGTACATTGTAAACCTAGAGCTTGCATTGTGGACATTTTAATCTTTGCCTACTTGACCTCTGTTGTTAATCTGGGCATGTTGCTCCTTTTAAATAGGTAGAAAAACAACTTAAAGAAATAAGAGGACATACAGGACCACAAAAAGCCTGAAACCTTCAAGAAAGAAGCAGATTTCCTGGAGTGGTACTGCCTTATGAGCGTGGGGAGTAGGGTACCCTGCCTCCTGTCACCCAGAGCACTGTGACTTACACCGGCCAAACTGAGCCTGGCTCCTGCCAGCAGGAGCTCAGGGCAATCAGCTACCCTTGAAATGCAAGGTGCTGCCAGGGAAACATTTCCTGTTGGACCATCCCAAACTGGTGCAGCTTGTGCTCCCAAGCAGTAAGTGTCCTGCCCGCGGCTGAGCTGGCCCGGCCCGCTGTGCTGAGCAGTCCCTGGCTACTGAAATGTCTGGGTTCTGCACATGGGAGTTGCTCTTTGGGGAGGGGGAGAAAGGGCAGCTCAGTATTTTTAAGCTGGATTAATTTTCTGCTCGATCAGGGGACTAAAGATGTGTGTTCACAGTCAATCAAGTTCACAGGTGGGGGTTTACTTTTCTTTTTTATCCTATGAGAGAAAAAATGTTAACCTTCCACTGGTTGGAAATACCCGTAAATTTCATCTGGGGAATATCATGGAACTCAGTTTTCTAGCCTCTGTTGATCAGCAAAGAAGGAAATGTTCTATACTTTCCTGTAAGGAACACAGTCATTTGTATTTCTTTTATTACAAATCTGTTCTTTACTGCTTGGGACTCGTTTTCCTCTGTTAGTGAGGAGAAGGATGCTCTCAACAGTTGCTGCTTTAATTGGGATTCCATGGCTACTTTTCAGTAAGGAATTATGCTGTTTGTGTTATAACAAGATAGCTTGGATACATTTATTTATTTATTTCCATTTTCCATTTTTACCTATTGATATTTATTTTAGAAAGACATCGCTTGAAAATTTTATTTTTGTAATTCAGCTGATTTGATGAATGTGTTTTTGGCATATCAACTGTTTTATTTTCTTTTTTTAAAAAAAGGATGTAAATAGGCAAAAATTTCTACATAGGTCAAATGCCTTCCTCATCACAGGACTGCCTTGAAAACTTTCTTGAGAGCTTCTTTACCTTGTTCTTCCCAGTACCTGCAGAGAGAGCACGTTGTGCCACGTGCACTGTGTGGTCTCCTCAGTGTGCCCGTCCTGACTGCCAGCACAAACACAGGTACCAGTCTCCAGGAATGGCACCAGCAGCATGAAAACTGTGTCCCCTTCCTCCTCGTTGTGACCCTCACCTTTGTATTACTCTCTTAGACTGGAAGCTCCTCGGGGCAGGGACTGTCTCCTAGCCAGAGCTGAGAGCAGTGTTGGAACTCACTAAAAAGATTCAATTTGCAGGATTTTTTTCTCTTAAAGGATCAGAGAAAGAACTGAATATGAAGACTTGTCAGTTGTCTGTGTTTCTCTGTCCTCTGGAAGTATTCTTAAAAAAATAAAACTGTTGAATTGAGGAACTTTGGCCTGAGCAGGGGCTGATTTCAGGGTGCTGGGTGGGTGTGTTGGGCTGGGCTGGCAGTGAGTGGCCACTGCATTTGCCAGCTCTGAGATTCTGGGTGGCTCTGGAGACCTGTCTCATCCAGATTTCTTTTACCTGGCTGCACAGCTGCAAAATTTCCTCTAGGAATGATTGTAATTCCTGCTGGGGTCTGAGCCCAGGGATGTGCAAGCTCTGTCACACACTGCAAACCATGGTAGTTATGTAAGAATGAGTGCAGTAGGTCTTTATAAACAAAAGAAAAATAAAGGAAAAAAAATAAATTGAGAGTTGTCTGTTCAGCAGTTTCACAAACTATTGAGGTATCACCTCACCCAGAACAGGCAGACCTTACTCTAGAGATGCAGGCTAAGAATAAGTGTTATTAGGATCCAGACTGAGGTCACCTTTAGAAAGAAAACTCTGCTCACATCAGAGATGTGGGCCCTTGGAAGGTGTTGGAAGACAGAAAACTTAAAAAACCTTGACAATCTCTTTATTTTGTAAAGCTTTGACCTCCAGCTCCCTGCTAGGTTAGTACAGAGCATTCTGCTGTAAATAGCTTTGTGTCAGGAGGTGGCTCACTGCCGTGGTGGTGGCTCTTTACTGCATCACAGGCTGTTGTGGGAGAGGTTGGAGCCATTTGAAGATGGTTGTCAGGAGTTTAGGAAACATTTAAGGATTTGAACCCTGGCTTTTAGAGAATCAGGTTAAAATAGCAGCTTATAGAATCAAAATCGTGCTTGGAATAGAAGTCATTCCACTGCTGGCAAGGAGACAGATTTTTTTAAAAGTGGATTTACTACCCATTGACATCAAATGACTGTGGGTAAGATAAAGGTGCACTCCTCAAGCCCCTCAGAAAGCGCTGTCACTGTTTCTACTCAGGACTTCAGCTCTAGAAGAAAATGGAGTTAAACTGGAATAATGATTCAGCCAAGAAAATATTAATTGAAATACATTTCCCATCTTGTGGATTAAAAGTAATTTTGATAAACTAATGGCAAAAGAGTCACAACCCTTTCTGGTTAATCTGAAGAAAGAGACAAGTAATTAAAAGTTGGGAGCCATGGTTGTAGGGAAGGAGGGAGAGAAGGGAGCAGGGAAGCAGAGAACCTTTCAGAATCCCTTCGTTTGGGAGCAGCAGTGTCATGGATAACTGCTCATCCTGGGATTCTGGAAATTGTCACTGGGGTCAGGCAATTTTACTGAAAGCAGCTTGGAACCAGGCTTATTACTCTAATTTCATAATGTTAATCTCTATCCAGTGATCTTACAATCAACAATTGGCAAAGAAAGTCGACACCGCAACTCAGCATTTAGAGTAAGTGGCGCTGCTGGGGCTTGGAATAAACAAGCTGCAAGATGAATGTAAGCAGCCTGTGGAAAAGTGTTCTTACACCCAGTTTTTGGCTTCCAACTGGCTGCATTTTGAGAAAAGTGCCAGTAGATGGCAGGCGCCGGTTTCAAGAAGTGTCTTGTGGGAAAAACTGGTTGGCCAATTCTTCACAAGTTTCCCTTATTCTTCAGTTTTAACATTGAATTAGTTTAATGGTAAGTGGAATGAGAAAGGGTAAAGGAAAAAGCTGTTGGTGGCTGTGGGATAAAGGCAATATTTGAGGTGCAGAGATTAGTGAAAAGCTCCGAGGGCTGAATGTCCTGCTGGTTTAAAAGCAAACAAACAAAATGCCTTAAAAAACCCCTAAAATTCCCAACCAAGACATTCTGTAGTGGTTCTTTTGCTTACACCCTGAGTCATATAAAATGGCAGTTTGTCCACACTTCATATTCACTACAAAGGAATCTTTGAGCTGTGTTGGATTCTAGCCACTATTGTAATAAACAAAATTAACAGTTTAGTGCAAAAAAAAAAACCCCAACCCCCAAACCAAACAAAAAAATCCCCCTGTTCTCTTTGTGGAAGCATGGCAGATGTGATTTATCTCAGAGGATGCAGGAATATCTTCCTGCTCCATTCCAAAATTGGCTTTTGCAGGGCGATGAGATGCAAGGGTTGTATTTGGCTGTGTTGCAAATTATGAACCATCAAAAATTGCCTGAAAAAAAAACCCGTCTCTTCTCCTTTCTAGAATAATAGTTCAAATTTAAAATAACTAAATGCATTTAACTTGTCTTTCAGATTTATTTGAACTGTCCCTTACAGTTGCTGGAGTGCACAGAGCATCAGGAGCACCACTCAGGGAAGTCCCTACTCATGAGTTCCCTGTGGGATCAGGAGATGGCTGCAGCTGCACATCCCACCCTTGCTGTTCCCTTGCTTTCCCAGGTCCAGGGTTGCTCCCTGTGCTCTCCTGCCAGGCTGGGTGCTGCAGGCAGAGGCAGAAGGGGAGAAAAGCTGAGATAGAAGCAGTCAGAGGAGGATGGTTCCTGTCTCTGGGGTGTTTGATAACCTCCCACAGATGCCTGGAGGTGGGTGGGTGTCCATCCCTGCAGTGAGTTCTGCTTTGCCTGTGCAGCCTCTGCCTGCAAGGCTCCCTGCAGGGCCTCCCACCTGAGCAGGGATCACCCACCAGATCCCAGCAGACTTTCCATCCTGTACTGCTTTGCTTGGAAAAGTCAAAACTTACAGGAGAGAGAGCAGGACTGAGAGCAACAAATCTCAACAGCTTCTTGGTTCCCTTCAGCCAGGAAATAGATTGTTTATGCATGTTGGCAGGGAGAGGATCCCATCAGACAGGGAGTGCTTTGATGTCAGGAAACCTCTTCCATGAGCTAGGTTTTATGGAACTGCTGCTGCTTCTCCCTTTGGTGTGTGGGGAGATAGCAGGGTTTCGTAAGCTGTGCAAAGATCCTGCTGCAGCCAGGGCTGGAAGGGGACTCTTTGGGATGTGCTGGGGCCTGGAAGAGCCAGGATCGTGTTCAGTTCTGGCACAGGGAGCAGGATGTGCCTGGCCCTGCTGCTGTGCTGGCACAGGCTGGGGCAGGGCTGGTGGGAGGCATCCATCACAGAGGCAGCTCTGGGTGTAAATACAGCTGGGACAGCGTGAAATAGTGATGGCATCAGGAGCTGTCAGAGCAGTCAGGACACCAGGAAGGCTCTCTGCAGCTCCCTGGAGATGCTGGGCAGCCTGGCACACGTAGAGGATGCTCAGGATATCCCCACTGGTGCCATTTTGTGGATTTGCAGGATTTGCAGCAGGTGAGAAGTGTGTGACCCACTCTGGGCAGGTTACTCCATGGGTATTTGTGCCCTTGGTGTGGTTCAGCATTGCACCTTTCAATTTCAGCACCATCTGGAGGCCTCCTGAGGATGTGCTCTACTACAAGGAAGGCTAGTGAAGATGAGTGAGGAGGTCCAGGTGGGGAGCACTCATCATTAAACAGGGAAGGAAGGGAGCAGGGCTTAGTTCAGGTTGGTAGGAGCAGCTGCTGCTCTGGATCTGCTCCATGTCCTCCATCCAAAAGCTGCTCTCCATCCAAAAGCTTTTCACAGACACCTCCTAACTCTTGTCCCTTTGTCACAAAGTCCTCTTGAATCTATTTGAGGGCTGTCTTGTGAGTGTGAGGAGTGGAATACAGAGGGAAGATGTATTGCAGAAGGAAATCTCAGGGACTGGGGAGGCTGAAATATGTGGGAACCAGCTTCTCAGTCATTTGAGTGAAGTTCCCATTAGGGTTTGGAAACTTTCCAGGAGCCCTTGTACCTAAGCAAGCAATAACTTCTGGCAAGACAGGAGTTTTAGGCTTTGCCAGAATACCTCCTTCAGGTGCAGTGAGAGGAGAATGGAGCTGAGCCTGACAGAGCTTTGCCCAGGGCACAGCCATGGAGGCAGGCATAGTGCCTGTCACCATCACAGCTCTTCCCGAGGTGGGTTCTCCAGGAAAAAACACCCTCAAGGTCTCCAGAGGCACTAGCAACCAATTTGGAGCAGGCTGCTTTGTGTATTTTTACTGAAGTTAGTGAATAAACTTCGAATATTCACCTCCTCCTTCCAGAATTTTATTCTGGAATGACTCTTTGGTTGGAAACAAGGAACTGGAACATATGAATTTTGCTGTTGACTTTGTCTCTCTCTGGGTAAATCCACTCGTAGTTCATTTTACTGAAGTGTAAATATGGGTGTAATTTTATCTCCCACAGCAGTAGGAGACTGCAGTGTCTGTCAGATTTATTGACACCCACAAACACGATGCTTTCTGGAAGGCAAAAATGGTTTTGGCAAGTGGGTTTGTGCGTTTGGAATTTTATCACCAAAACTGGCTGAGACGGTTTGAGAGAAAACTCTTCTTTCAAAAACTGGAAGGAGCAGATTGCTGACATCTGATATTTCTCAGTGCTGACTGATCTTTCAATGCTGTGCTTGATTTCAGTTGCACTTTTTTCCTCACTTCACTCTCTGGATGAGTGGCAGAAAGTATTTTGCCACATCCCTCTCCTCGTTGTGCTTTTCCACTGCAGAAAGATGCAGACCTGCAAAGGAAGCTTTTTTTCCCTCCCTATCTGTTCAAAAAGCTGTGAAAGAAGCAGGGTAAAACTTTGAAACATGGATAAAGGGTTAGAATCTTCCTTGGGAAAAAAGATCAAAAACAGTTTTAATGAAAGTGAAAAAAACACAAATGAAGATTATGGCACTGTCTGCCACTGCCCAGCTGTTGAGGTGTGTCTCTCCAAGCTGTGCTTTGCACACACACACACACACCCACCACAGTCCAACTCACTGGGCCTTTGAAGTGAAATGAAAATGTCCTTCTAGAGACTTCCAGCATCTCTCATTTGCTTCTGCAGGCTGGTGTTGTTTTGGCTAAAGGGTTGGCATGGCACAGCCAAGGTGGGAAGCGTTGAGAAAGCTGCAGTCAGCAGGCTGCTGTTAAAATCTTGCTGATTACGTGATGCTGAACAGATGATATGGAGCTCCTCATGGAGCAACACGGGACAAAAACATCATGAAAAATGGCAAGTGAATCAAAATTAATGATTATGAGGAGCAGCTTTTCCAGGCAGTGTCTTGTCTGTGCAGCCAGGATGGTTCAGTGGTTTGGAAGCTCTTTTAACATCTCTGAAGATTAAATCCTTCATCCTTATAATGTAAACTTGCATTAGTTATTTACAGCTACATGCATGAAAGGCTCTGGGCGTGAGTCAGGGAGCTGTGAGGGCTGACTTTTCGTGTCTGGCTCCTGCAGTGGACACCACAGCCTTCTGTGGGTGTCTGATCTTCCATACAGTGCAAAGGGACTGCTGATGCCAAAGGATAAGGTGCATGGCACCCAGTTTGCTAACTGAGATACCTGAGATAGCCAGGGAAAAGTGAGTAGGAACTCAGCTCTTTGAGGTACTGTGAAACCTCTTGTGGAACTGAGTTTCTAAAAGCCTCCCATAAGGTGCTGTAGAGAGAGGTCAACCAGTTCTAAAACTGGAAGGCCAGAACTGAGAGACCAGTGAGATGCTGATGGCCAGCAGTGATTTGGCTGTGCATAAGTTACATCCCCTTCTGAGGGAGAGGGACACAGGCCATTTCACTGGCCTTTGCTAGTAAGTGTGCAAGGAAGTGTAAGGATGGTGACTTCCTGCACCACACTGCTGCAAAACAGTTACAACTCCAGCTATAGGAGGAGATAAGTGATAAATTCCTGCCCTGCATGTTGGCTCAGATGCATTCATTCAAATGATGGTGGGACTTCCAAGCCCTCTTCAGCTGCGAGTGGTAGCAGTCACCAGCTCCAGGAGAGGGGTCAGGGAGCAAAGAGGAGACCTGGGCACCCCTGAGCACAGATCAGCTCCCCCTTGTAAAAGGGAACCAGCATCACAGCTCCCTGGGAAAGACTGGCTGCAGCTGTGCAAAGGCAGCTTCACAGAGAGCCCCAAATCCTCCTGCAAGCTCCGTGGTGTGTTTGGTGTGAGAGGGAAGCTGGGCAGAGCGCCTGGCTGGGGGTTTGGGACACGGCAGGACCAGGGCCCGGCCCCACGAGCTGGGCAGAGCTGCTGCAGACCCGGGGCCAGGCGTGCCTGGCACAGGCACTGGGGTTAATGGTGAAGGCTGGGGAGCCCGGGATGCTGACAGCAGGGCCAGCCGGGCCCAGAGGCACTCAAGTAACAAATTGAACGGTGAATATCTTAAGATGACTTTGGTTTATTGTCCAGATCAGGTCAGCGGAAAAAATATTGGGAGACTGAACAAAGAGACAGGCTGCTTTAGCAGATAAATGGACTGATCATTTCGTATTGAGGAACAATCTCTAAAACATAGTTTACTGCGCAGCTGAGGGCTGAAGCATTTGCTGATGCCAAGAGCTCCTTCTTTGACCCTCGGCACGCGTGGAATTAAATGGCGCGGGGTTTTTTGATGGTTAAACTCCCCGAAGAAGACACTCCATTTGTTACCAGGGCTCTGATGAAGTAAAGTGTGGTTTA